>OZ026849.1:26729408-26877408 GCA_964023205.1 Lutraria lutraria
AGTTCATCTTCCCAGTTCTCTGGGGTTGATTCTTGAGGGGTATCCCCCCAGTCCTCTTCCCCAGAGCAGACCTCCACCTCCTCTGCAAACTGCTTTCCCTCTCTCAGGGTCTTCACCTCCAACCTCAACTCTTCTAACTGCATTTCTAGTTGTTCAATATACCGCCCTAAGGCAGCATATTTTCTTTTGATAATATTGACTGTACGCTGTGACATCTTGATACAGAATGAAATTAGATCAAGGTAAGGTCACTCACTGACTATGATACAAGGACTCTGATTGGTCCATTTTAACAGTATTTCATTGGTCTATTTTACTGGCATTTCATTGGTCTGTTCTAGGTCAGTGTTTTTTTCGTGTTCCATAGCTCATTTATGTTTCATGATTCAACATGGGCAACTGCTTGAAAAGTTCTTCTGATGAACCTGATGAGTTACAAGAAGATGTTTGGGTGGTCAAGATGGGTAATTTGTACCCAGACTTGTCTGAATTTCAAGATACTTGTGTTGTCAAGATGGATATCAAGATGGGTAATTTATACCCTGACCTTGCCATCTTTTATGATGAGGATTTGAGAGCCAACTATTGGCGATACCTATTTCTTGCAGAAATGCAATGAATTACCCAACGGCCCTTATTAGGGCCACCATATGTGTTAGATTCGTTTTATATCTCGAGCAAAGACAAAAGCATATTACATTGTCTATCATTTTATTTTTGAAAACATTCTGAGTAACAAAGTACAACAAAGTACAACACAATACAACTCACTTAGTCTCCAATTTAAGTCTATACACAATTGTCCAACAAATTGTCCAACACATTGTCCGGATTACACAAAGTCACTCACAGTTTTTGTTGGATTCTTTTTGTATTTACGTTTTTTCTTACTCTGTTCTGCGTCCTGTAGATCGACCTGTTCACCTTGTTTCTTAGGACAGTCTGCGATGAAATGTCCTTGTTCATGACAATAAAAGCATTCATTGTTGAAGGGTTCCGTACAGCTGGTAGAATAATGTCCTTTCTTTCCACAACGATAACACTTGATATGATCCCATGTTACATTTTTCTGTCCACAGAGCTGATCCGCTAAGTTGTTGAGCTCTTTAATTTTTTTCTTTAATGAATACATCAAAGTTTGATCTCGGTTCTCTTCAACTTGGTTCATTTTAGGATCGCTCATGTTGAAATGATAAAAAACGGACGGAGCGTACGTCTTTTATAGAGTGTCACGCGTTATGACCTTGAACTTGATACAAGTATAAAAAACGGCGGAGAAGTTTTAAGATCATAATCATGTCAGATACCGACAGTACTAGTGGTGAGGATGAACCTCCAACTAAACGAAGTAAGTTTGAGCCTGTGCGCGACTATTATAACATACAGTCACGCACGGAAAGAAAGTCAAGAAAATTCAAGACTCAATCTAGAGTATATGATGTGACATTTCAGCCGTATAATCAATCGTTTGAATTTACAAACAGGGTGTTTAATGATATGATGGATCAGCTCTACAAGAGATGTGAAGTGAAGTCGAATGATCGAGTTCGAGTATCTATTCTACATCCTGATTTGGACTTTGGGATACATGTTCCGTTTAATAAGGCATCTCGTATTAGTGGAGATACATTATTGGATGAAATTGAACGTGTGGCACAAAGTAACCGTCAATTTAAAATTCATGATGGGGCGGCACAGATGGAAATTACGCATATTGCTATGCCACAGGGATCCGGAAAGAAAACGTTCAAGGCACCAAACTTATCCAGTATGCGGAAGTCAAAGACAAGTGTTGTGTGTATTGACAATAGTAAAGACTCTATGTGTTTAGCTAGATCGATTGTGGTAGGACGGTGTAAAGTACATGAAAATCAAACCCCAGAATGGAAAAAACGATGGGGTCTTATACGTCACTCTAAGAAAAATCTTCAAAAATACGAAGCTGAAGCATTGTTGAAGCAAGTGGGTATTTCATCGGATCAGTCGTGTGGTATAGAAGAATACCAAAAACTACAGGACTATCTCTATCCAGGCTATGTGATTAAAATCCATCCACAACATTATGGAAGTGAATTGTTATTCAAACCACCTGACTGAAAAAAGTCGTGTGATTCATATCTTTCACCATGATAATCATTATGACTGTATCGTATCCATTACCGGATTTCTCGGACGGAGTTATTATTGTGAATGGTGTGATGTCGGTTATGATCACCGTGAAGGACACCAGTGTAGCCATATTTGTCAGTGTTATGCTCACACCCTGTGCCCAGCAGGACAATCTATAAGATGTCCGGATTGCCGTCGCCTATTCCAGAGTCAGGCATGTTTTGACAATCATAAAACAAAAACGGGAAAACGACGTAAAACCATTTGTGAATCCGTATGGAATTGTAAGAAATGTGGGCAAAAGGTGATTGAAACGAAACGGAGTCACGTTTGCCCAGGGACAAAGAAATGCAGGTGTTGTAAAGCCATAGTAGGACCAGATCATGACTGTTACATTCCAACGTATGAACCACCCAATAGAAAACAACCAGCAGTACCATTCATCTTTTTTGATTTTGAATGTCGTTTTGATTCTGGAGAACATATCCCTAATTTTTGTGTGGCTCAACGTGCTTGTGGTGACTGTATGTGTAAGTCAGTGAAAGCTCCATGTGAGTATTGTGAAAAGGTGAATGAAGCCAGACAAATGACATTCCGTGGTGAAAATACGTTACAACAATTCTGTACTTGGCTATTCCTCCCTACCCATCGAGGATCGACAGTGATAGCCCACAATGCTCAAGGCTATGACGCTCAGTTTATTCTTAGATATGTGGTTACTCAGGGGACGGCGAAACCCCAGTTGATTATGAATGGTAGTAAAATCATTCAATTGAGAGTGCATGGAATACGCATGATTGACTCCCTCAGTTTCCTGAGTATGCCTCTCTCCTATTTTCCCAATACATTTGGACTGACCGAGTTAGCCAAAGGATGGTTTCCATTCTATGCAAACACCTTGACGTATCAAGATTATGTGGGACCTTATTTACCGCTACACTTTTACAAACCGGATAGTATGAAACCAGAGCGACGTGAAGAGTTTTTAACCTGGTACAATGAAAGAAAAGGTGACGTATTTGATTTCAAAAGGAAATGGAGAAATACTGTCAATCGGATGTAGACATTTTAAGGCGCGGGTGTGGAGAATTTCGTCAACAATTATTGGAAAGTGATCAAATAGATCCATTTACTGAAGCTACCACATTAGCTCAAGTGTGTAACAAAGCCTGGCGCAAAAATTCCATGCCACCTCATAGTTTAGCCGTGATTTCGGATGCCGGGTATCCCAATAAAACCCGGTATTCCATGAAAGGCATACGTTGGCTACAAATGATGGCTGTCACCGAAGAGATACATATTCGGCATGCCTTGAATAACAAAGGCGAAGTCAAAATTGGACCTTATTACGTGGATGGCTATTGTCAAGAGACCAACACCGTGTATGAATTCATGGGATGTTGGTACCATGGGTGCCCCACCTGTTTTCCTAACCGAAGTACCATCAATCCGTATACTTTGAGAAGCATGCAACAGGCCTATCACGATACGTATAAACGACTGGAGTCTTTGAAAGAACAGGGGTACCCTGTTGTGGTCATGTGGGAATGTGAATTTGATCAGCGTTGTCAAAAGGATCCTGCCTATAAGACAAGAGTGGAACGATTCTATCATGGTCAAGAACCTATACAACCCAGGGAAGCTTTGTTCGGAGGTCGTACGAATGCCGTCCGACTGTATCATGAAGTAGACAACGACCAAGAAATCAAATATGTGGATATTTGTTCTCTCTATCCGTATGTGAACAAGTACAGGGCTTATCCGATAGGCCATCCAGTGATCATGAGTCAAGAACAAATTGATCAACAGCATATTGAGAAATACAAAGGACTGATTAAATGTCGTGTTCTACCCCCGCAAGATTTATGGATGCCTGTCTTACCCATACACTGTAATAGTAAAGTGGTGTTTACGCTATGCCGTACCTGTGCTGAGAAGGAGATGGATTATTGTACACATTCCCCGTATGAACGGTTCTTGTATGGCACATGGACTCATGTTGAATTGGCTAAAGCTATTGCTTTAGGCTATCAAGTATCAAAAGTGTATCATGTATGGCACTGGGATGAATGGAGTACGGACGTCTATCGGCAATACATTGATAAATACTTGAAAATGAAACAAGAGGCTAGTGGATATCCTCCAGGGGTGGATACGGAAGAGGCTCAAGATAAATTTAAACAGGATTATTTTGAAGCAGAAGGAATTCGTTTGCAACAGGTGGAGAAAAATCCAGGAAAACGAGCTTTTGCCAAAACCATGCTGAATTGTCTCTGGGGTAAAAATGCTCAAACCAACCTCTTGCCTAAAACAGAGTATGTTCATCGATTGGACCAGTTCTACGGAATACTGAACGATCCTAAAAAGTCTGTGAAATATGTAGAGTGTTTTGATCATGATGAATTCATGTTAATGAATTATACTGATGAATCGGACAAAGCAGACCCTCATTCATCAGCCAATCCTGTGGTGGCTTCATTTGTGACGGCTTATGCTCGATTAGAACTGTACAAAGTGCTTGAACCTCTAGGAAAGAGAGTACTGTATTTTGACACAGACAGTTGTATGTACATTCATGACCCTGATGGCTATAATGTTCCTATTATCTCCAGTCGATTGGGAAAATGGACAGATGAGGTACCAAAGGGTCGTATTGTGAGATATGTCGCTTTAGGTCCAAAGAACTATGGCTATGAATACATTGAAAACGGTGAACTCCATCAAAAATGCAAAGTGAAAGGCATTACGTTAGACTACAATGCCACTCAACAAGTGAATTTCAATACGATGGTGGATTGTGTGAAAGACAGACATAATTATTCGACCGTAGTTGAATATGCTTCTCGGATTAAACGTCATAAGGACAGAACCGTGACCAGTGAGAAACAAGTCAAAACATTTCGTTCGGTATATACCAAACGTATTGTGGTCGAGAATCATATGACTGTGCCTTATGGTTATCTACATGACTGACCTTGACCTTTTAGGATACCTTTTGGCCTAGAACAAGTCATCTAAAATTCATTATTCATAAAGACATGGATTGGATACCCTTACTACCGATAGAGCTGAGACTTAAAATTTATCGTTATGTCATATGGGCTAACGCTAAAACATGGAAGATGGAGTTAGTGCACACATGGGCTACTCATAATGCTATACATAGCTTACAACATACAAATCATCGACGGATAGAGAGACTGTTGAAGGATGTAGGTGATCGCCAGGACTTGTCATTCAACCAAAAATTACCTATTCTACGAAAACTGAATGTGGTACAACAAAGCTTAGATCGTATGTTATCTACGACATGGGATTTTTTAATCCACGATGCTAATTTGAGCGACGTATCTGCCTTAGCTAACAATTTTCGTTCTACCCCCAATGTGATATGGTTCAGTATGGCTGAAGAGGACAATGGGAGATCTCACCCCGGATGGCGTCCGTATTCACAGTTTAAAATACGTGGTATCATGGTATTTAAGAGACAGGTACCGTTCACTCATGTTATTCTACAGTATCGTGCCGTGTTCTATAAATTAAGGCATCGCTTAAGAGAAGTCAAAGACGAGATTGAAGCCGTTCATGCGAATCGACCTAGAATAGTGATTTGTTCAGGAAATATTCAATTATGGTTAAACCATCTAGACGATTTATAAGTTTATATTACATTTTGGATTTTGAGCTGTATACGGATACGTTATACAGTATTGTACAAGATGACCTTGTCAAGGTCAAGGACATTCGCGCGTGGATTCTGAACCCTCACACGTTTGAACTATTTAGACAGATGATTCGTGATGCTATGATCAGTGCACACTTAGACTTGAAAGCTATCCATCGAGACGATTGGAATACTTATGTATGTAACGATAGAGTGATTCACACGATTCAAGAATGGAACAGTTTGATATTATGAACCATACCCTGTTGAGAAAAGCATTGGTATTTGCTTATCGTATGAAGATACCTGAAGGTCATCATTCTCTGGAATGGATTCGACAACAGTTGAGTACACCAGACATGTTTGAAGAAATGAAACATGGACTTCATGTGATGAATTCATTTTATAAACAATCAGTACCCATGGACTTGAGTGAAACGGATTGGTTCAAACAGGTGGTGAACAATGACTCTGTGTTAACATTTCTGAGTCAATTTGGACATTCAGAATGTGTGTTTGAATTTTATGACAAACTGTTGTTACCATTACATGACATGTGTTGTTCTTGTTGTGATTATTCTTGTACTCATACATAAACTTGTTACACAAATAAATAAAATGTTTTTCTTCCAATAGTGTTAGTTGTGATTTTCACGTCATGGAGTCCAGTTTACTTTTTAAGCATCCTTGCAATATGTTTATCTCAGGCCCTAGTGGCTCTGGTAAAACACAATTTGTAAAAAAGGTGTTGGAATACAAATCAGATTTGTTTCAAGTAGTACCAGAGCGTATTGTATGGTGTTACAAAGAATGGCAAGTAGCCTATGCACAATTACAAGAACAAGAACCTAGTATTCGGTTCATACAGGGGATACCTGACGAGGATGAAGAGATAGTAGAGGATACATCCATTCCTCATTTAATTATATTTGATGACATGCTTGGTGATAAAGATGAAGAGAAAATCAAATTATGGTTTACACGAAAAGGTCACCATCGTAATGCTAGTGTGATCTACATTACACAAAACATGTTTCAACAATCGAAAGCCAGTCGTACCCTGAGTTTAAATGCACATTACATGATCTTATTTCAAAACACAAGAGATAAAGGACAAATCAAAGTGTTGGCGAATCAAATTCAATTGCCACACTTGTTACCCGCTTATCAAGATGCTATCTCTACACCTCATGGGTATTTAGTGATTGACTTTCACCCTCAAACACCAGACAGTTATCGGTTAAGAACAGATATTTTTCATCACTGGATCACTGGAGAAAAACGTGGGCCAGTTGTGTATATATAAACATCGTTTACTCATATAAGATCATTCAGTCATCATGTCAGCCACAGCCATAGCTCAATCGTTAGAACATTTGGGTCAGGAACGAGACCCTACTGTACGGGAGCAAATGCTAAGGTCTGGATTAAAAGAAATGCTCAAGTGGTTCACCTTAGCAGCAAAGGTGATTTTAAAAAAGAAAATTGTGCTACCTAAACAAACACAAAACTTTATGCAAAAACATCAGCATGAATTAGAGCAGCTGGGAGATGATCAAGTGGACATGGATACTAAACGTCAACTCATATTGAAACCAGGAGGAGGTGGATTTCTTGGTGGAGTCATGATACGAAGTTTACTCCGATGGAATGGTCAAAAGACGATTCGTAAATTTGTAAAATCTCCAGCTAAAAAAGCCAGAAAAGCGCCTGCTAGAAAACCTAGAAAATCTCCAGCTAAAAGAGCAAGAAAACCTAGAAAATCTCCAGCTAAAAGAGCAAGAAAACCTAGAAAATCTCCAGCTAAAAAAGCTAGAAAATCGCCTGCCAAGATCAATGAACGTTTTATTACTCTCCGTCGTCGAAAGCAAACCACTTCAACACCCTCTATGGCTGTAACTCCAATCAGTAAGTTACAATGGTCTCCTATCAGTCCTGTGAGTAGTTTGAACTTTAGCTCATCTAGAAATTCATCTAAAAGCTCATCTCAAAATTCTTCTAGAAGTGGATCAAACAGTTCATCTAGAAGTTCAAGAAGTTTATCTAGAAGTGGACCAAGCAGTTTGAGTTATTCAAGCAGTGGGCCAAGCAGTTCATCTAGAAGTGGACCAAGCAGTTTGAGTTATTCAAGCAGTGGGCCAAGCAGTTCATCTAGAAGTGGACCAAGCAGTTTATCAAGAAATTTATCCAGAAGTTATTCAACCAGTGGGCCAAGCAGTTTATCTAGAAGTGGACCAAGCAGCTATTCAAGCAGTGTATCTAGAAGTTCACCAAGTAGTTATTCAAGCAGTGGACGAAGCAGTTCTTCAAGAAATTCATCTAGGAGTTCATCCAGTAGATCATCTCACAGTTCATCCAATAGATCATCTCCCAGTTCAAGAAGTTCACCAGACACTCCATTGTGCCGTTTTTCACCCCTATCCTTATCTACCTTATCAAGACAGGCTGTCTTGAAACCCCTTTTGAGACATCGTATTCACCTGATGAGACAGGGCCCTATGAATCAAGCTTCAAGACAAGCCTTTGATGCTTTAGTATAAAAGCTGTGAAGAAGTAAAAACAGGTATTATTTGACATAATGGCACCAAAGCGACCACTCCTGCATAAATACGGACATCTGGTTTTGGGTTTAACTCAAGCCCCAGATGGGTTAAGAAGAAAGATGATACATGGAGCATCTAAAGAAATGATTCAATGTGTGGCAGAATGCTGTCAGAATGTTTTAAAAGGCAATGTTGCCTTATCCCCCTCTCAAAAGCAAAGGTTGAAGTCCAAGCGTCAACATCTCCGCACTTTAGCAGATAAAAGAGTATCCATTCAAAAAAAGAAACGTGTGTTGAATCAAAAAGGAGGATTATTTCCATTACTAGCTCTTGCTCCAATCATTGCTAAAGCTGTTGCTGCAGGAGCACTCAGTGGAGGTGTTGCCACACTGGTGAAAAAGCTATGAAGAAAATGGCTATCGTCCCATTCAAAATGCTAGAAGAGATGAATCGATGGAAAACAGAACAACGACCACGTTTACCTCCTCCCCCGCAAGTCAGTCAAACATCCGATTTACAGAAACAAATGGGAGACGTATTACAAAATGAATCGTTGTCTGAATCAGAAAAAGCACAACACTATGGGCAAGTCTTGCAAAAGTTTCAACTGTCTCATCAAAAAGCACGTGAACCGGCTACTCTGGCTGCACCAGTTGCACCGGCTGCACCGGTTGTTCCAGCTGCTCAAGGTGCACAAGGGGCACAAGCGGCTCCTGCTACATTGACGGATCGGATTCTTGAAAGTGTTCCTACTACCATGCGTCGAAAAACTCAGCTTTTATTACACTTTCTACAAAATCATCCCCACATGTCTTGGAATGATCATGGGATGTTGGAATACCATGGAAAACCAATACAAGGATCCAACATTATTGATTTGGTCAATGATGTCATACGTCATAGAAAAGGGTCGGAGCCTAGAGGATGGGAACAGTTTTCTAGTGGACTAAGAGATGTCAATGTACCACAAGAAGTGATAGGAAATAAACGGAGATGGTCATGGATGCAAAAAGCAGACGATTCGGAGGAAGATGATGAATTTGATAGTTTTGTTGAGTCTCGTTCACCTCCACGGATGAAAGCAGAACCTATAAGTAAACCTGTCAAACAGATGAAAGCAGAACCTAAGTGGGAAGCCTACTAGACAACATGAACAAAAAGGTAGACAGTCTGTTACATCAGATTTATTATGATCCCCATCATCCGGCTGGTTTTGGTGGGGTAGAACGTCTTACTACAGCAGCTCGAACTCAACTGAAATCCATTACGCCAAGTCAAGTGCGATCCTGGTTGAAGGGACAAAAGACCTATACCCTGCACAAACCTATCCGTAGGGCATTCTCGAGACGGAAAACGATTGTGGGTGGTATTGATCATCAATGGCAAGCTGATTTGGCAGACATGCAATCCCTGGCTCAGTACAACACCCCTTATCGATATTTGTTGTGTGTCATTGACGTGTTTTCAAAATATGCTTGGGTCGTTCCCCTCAAGGATAAAACGGGGCTCACATTGGTGGAAGCGTTTCGCTCTATTCTTAAAACGAGACAACCTAAAGCGTTGCAAACCGATAAAGGAACAGAATTCAAGAATCAAAGGTTTCAACAGTTTTTAGACAAAGTAGGGATTCATTATTTTACGACTGAAAACCCAGAAACGAAGGCTAGTATAGTGGAACGTTTTCAACGGACCTTAAAATCACGCATGTGGAAATACTTTACGCATCATAAAACACGAAGGTATATTCAGGTATTGCCTGATCTCGTGCATGCCTATAATCATCGTGTTCATCGTAGTATACAAATGGCACCCGTATCCGTAAATGAGAATAACGAATCTCAAGTGGCCTTGACCTTGTATGGAAAATCAAGAAAAAAAGCGTCGACGACCCTTCATGTGGGAGATATTGTTCGTATCAATAAAACAAAACGTACATTTGATAAAGGTTATCTACCCAACTGGACCACTGAACTGTTTAAAGTGATCCAAGTCAAAAAGACCTCTCCTGCTACTGTGAAATTGACTGATTTAGACGGAGAACCCATTTTGGGTTCGTTTTATTTCTCTGAAGTACAGGTTATAAAAGATGATGCTATCTATGAAATTGAATCAGTGCTCGCACATCGCCAGAGTAAGGTAGACGGAAGACGAGAAATTAAAGTACATTGGAAAGGTTATCCTTCGAAATTTGACAGTTGGATTCCCGAATCCCATCTCGTTTGAACTGGTTAATAAATACATCATGTCTCAAACCGATACGGCCAGTGTGGTAGTGACTGCCTCAGAGCAAACCAAATTGTGTGAACCCAAAAATAAGGTCACTTTTTTGTCACAAATTGTAGTGGTATTTATTATTATTACCGTATCGCTATTTAATTTGTGTTTTCAACGACCCGATCGAGAATTGTGGCTTCTGCTTTTAAGTAGTTCTCTAGGTTATATTCTACCGAATCCCTCCTTGAAATTCAATAAACCTAAATCAACATGAGTTCGTTTTACATCACTCTCATGAGTGATAGCTCTATGGATTTATTCCAAGACAATACGCAATGTTGTTTTCGTACCAAACTGGCAAAACCCATCCATCTCAATAAACAAGATTGGGAAATTGCCTTAGTGGAAATGATTGTTCCTAGTCAGGTCATTAATGTCACTGAAGAAGAGCGACATTTCTACATTGTCACACATGATCCTGTCCTGGGTAAGGCCTTAGAAAACTTTGAGACCTATTGTACTCTCCCCAATAAAGAAGAAAAAGGTGTACGACTTTGTATTCCTATAGGAACTTATGTCACACCCCAACATTTGATCGAGACGATTGACTTTACCGTGAAAGATCAATTAGGTAAAATATTTAAACAGAAAGGCCTTCGATTTACCATGGGTTTTTCAGGACAAAGTAAACGCGCAAAACTGGACAGTTCGGATCAACTAGGCATTCAGTTTCATCCTCACATGTTTATTAAACTGGGTGGAGCCCCTGATAGTTCTTCGACCATCTTTTTTAAAGACACTCCGGAACCGTTTCCTCATGGCGTAGATATTAACATGGGTCATAATCATTTGTTTGTTTATTCCGACCTTGCGTCTTATACCTATTTGGGAAACATAGAAGCCCCCATCTTACGTGTAGCTCCATTTGATCCGAGAACGAAAGCAGGAACTAACCCCCATATTCATTTCGAGTTCTTGAATTTACACTATGTACCACTGGCTAAAGCCGACTTTGACACCATCACTATCCATATAAGGGGTGACACTGGCCAGTCTATTCAGTTTATTCATGGGAAGTCTATGGTGAAACTACACCTACGTCAAAGACAATGATACCTACTTACCAAGGTCAACCTCGACAATATGGACACGGACTTGGATCCATGTTTAAGAAAGCCATGAAAAGAATTATGCCTTTACTAAATCCATTTGTGAAATCTGGAGTACACACCTTGAAAAAAGAAGGACTCCAGCAAGGAAAAGCCGCTATGAAAGATATCTTGACAGGATCAAACGTTAAACAAGTAATACGAAAACGTGGAGCCTCTGTATTAAAAGATGTGGGTGAATCCTTACTACGTGCCGTGGCCAGCCCTAAAAGACGTATAAAGAGCAAACCAGTCAAGAAAAGACCTCATTCGAAACTTCATCATCGCCGAGTTAAGCAGGCCAGACCTCTTGATATTTTCGATTAATCATGATGCAACACGGTTCCTGTGAATGTAGTAAGACAGAGTTGGATGTGTCTGTTGTGCCACCTACCATGACAGCCATGCAAGAAGGTCAATGGACTGAGCATTATCCCATTTCTGCCCTGGACAATAATGCTCCGATTGAATTTGTGATTCCTGCACAGACAGAAAAATGGACAGATCTGAATCAATCTTACCTGTACCTAAAACTCAAAATTATACAGTCAGATGGTACAGACCTAGCGGCCGACAGTGAAATTGCTACCGTCAACAATTTCTTTCACAGCATGTTCTCAAGCATTGATGTGTATCTGAATAATAAACTGATCACCAGCAATGCGGACACGTATGGCTATCGGGCATACATAGAAAATTTACTCTCCTTCACCTCAAGCTGTAAAGACACTCAGCTTCAGGCGCTAGAGTTATGGGCTGAAGACACCGCTGGTCATATGCTCGAAAAAGTACATGACGGGAATAACAAGGGCTATGGTAAGAGACGTGCTCGTGTCCATCAAAGTTGTGTGGTGGAACTATGTGGACGGCTTCATTTGGATCTGATGATGCAAGATAAATATTTACCCAATGGTATGGAAATACGCTTAAGACTAAACAAAGCGTCACCTCAATTCTGTCTCATGAGTACTTCACCGGCTAAAATCAAGTTTCTAGAAGCAGGATTCAATGTAAGAACAGTAGATTTACTGCCAGTGGTAGCCAATCAACTCAATCAACAGATTGCTCAACATAACATGAAAATCCCCATCCGACGAACTGAAGTAAAAACATTTACGATTCCTAACGGTCAACGATCCAAGATTGAAGATCATTTATTTCAAGGTCAATTGCCAAAACGTCTTATCATCGGTATGGTAAGAAATGGAGACATGAATGGAGACATGGCTACCAACCCCTTTGAGTTCCGTCATTTTACACTGAATCATCTAGAAGTCAGCATTGACGGAAAAAGTATTCATAACAAAGCGTTTCAACCCAATTTTGAAACGGGAGAAGTTCTAAGATCCTACATGTCACTCTATCAAGCGACAGGAGCTCTTGGTCTCAATCGTTCATTTGGATTGAGCATGAATGATTATCGGAACGGATACACACTCTGGGGGTTGGACTTGACAGCAGATCAAGGTTGCGAGGAAGGTCAACTCCATCCTATAAAAACGGGCAATCTGAGATTGGAATTTCACTTTGGAACAGCACTTGCACAAGCCATCAACGTGATTGTATTTGCGGAATACGACAATCAAATTGAAATCAATCAATTCAGAGAAGTACTTCTAGATTATTAGATTATTAAGATGGAAGACATGGATATTGAACACCTGGAAAAAGGACAAGATTACGAAATGAAGTTATTGGCGTATCCTTGTTGTACAAGTTCAAAGACGGACTTTTTACAAGAGTGTTTGAATCATCACGTCACAGAAGCACTCCAATCTTTAATTTATAATCAAGTGCATAAAGACTGTTATGGTTGTCGAGTGAATCATCCTAGTCAAGTACAACATGTACTCTGCTTATACACGAATACGGAAGAGTGGACAGAACTTTACATTCAAAAAGCGATTCAACGTTTGGACGTGTTCAATGTCATGGAAAAGTGGTATCCTGAATTAGTGACCTTGACCGATAGTGAAAAAGGAGACGCGTGTCGATTATGGATTCAGTTTAAAGAAGAACTCACTCAGAATCAGTTCATTGATCAGTGGATCAGTGTTTGGGCTGAACGTGTCAACAGAAATTGGCATTATGGAGACGAATGAACTACAATACCTATTAGATCATTCACCGTTATTAAAACCACTACGTGCACGTGTTTGTGCTAAAGATCAATTACCTTCAGAGAAACCGCATGACGTGAAAGCCTATATTGTGAATACCCATAACGGGAATCAACCTGGAGAACACTGGGTGGCTCTTTATTTAAAAGACAATAAAGCAGTGTACTTTGATTCCTACGGATTACCACCTTTCGAAGAGATTCTATCCTTTGTGAAAAAACATGCCAACAAAACTTATCTGTGGAATGCCATGAGAATACAAGGCGATATGTTACCGGTGTGTGGTGTGTATTGTCTATTCGCTTTGGATTTTATCTCACGTGAATGTGACTTGAACCAGATACTGTTAACCCGATTCAAACCGGACATGTATGGAAAAAATGACACTTTTGTGACGCATTGGTTTCAACAATATTATGGTACTTATTACATGCATGCTCAATATGTGAATAAATGTGGACAAAAGTGTTTTGCTCAACGTAACTCTAGACCAGAAGGTCACAGACGTTTGTATCATAGTATCATACATAGAAATACAACTCTTTATGGTGATCATTAAATGTAAACAATGTTACTGTTTCATGTAGTTTCTTGTTTCTTGTTACAAAAATAAAAGTTTAGAAAAACTGAAACTAGGTGTCTGTTGTCTTTTTTCTAAGTTCATAAAAATCAAGCTCCGCACATGCATCGGCGCGTGACGCCATCCAACCCTAGGGTGACGTCATCCAAGCAATATGACGTCATCCAACCACGGGAGTGGGCCATACAATACTTACAATGCCTCATTTCATTCTGAGAACTCAAACGCTCAAGATGGAGGCTTTATTCAATGAACTCAAAACAGCAAAACAACTGACTGAAAAACAGAGCAGGGTATGGCGTTCAATCAGTCGCTTAGCGGCTAGCATTGTTAGAAAAAGGGAACGTGATCTTCAATTCATTGGTGAGACTTTGAATACCATTGAAACCAATCGATTTCATCATAGAGAAGAATTATCTCAAATGCGAGAGCAATTTCGAGATCAAGTCAGAGAAAGGCAGCGAGATGCTCGGGAACGAACGGCAAATAGACAACGGGAACAAGAAGAAGAGCATTGGCGCTCTACCGCTCAAGTTGAGTACACGGAACAACCACCAGTACAGGAATGGTCCTGTGGGGATCTAACATGCAGGCTCTGCTATCCCCCACCAGACTGCCAATGCGAACTATGTACCCAACCAGATCAGTCAGCAAACACGGTTTAAAAAACCACCAACGGTCCTTTTCAGGACCACCAACGGCCCTTTTCAGGGCCACCATGTCTTTTCGAAAGAAAATTCTCTCATTGTCTAAGTCTATACACACACACAAAACAATGGTCCCAGAACATTCCTAAAATTCAATTCATACTATTTTGGGGTACAACATTGATTTCCAATTTGTCCTAATTTGTCACAATTTTGTTTACTTTGGGGACCAAAATGGGTGCAAATGGTCCCAGGGTACCGCCATACACTACTTCCGCAGATAGAGAGCTAGAAGTTGATGTATTCGAAATTACAATAGCGGTATGTTTGAACCAATTATTTATGTAAAACGTCGATTTTATACCGCTGGCATTTGACGTCGCGTTGCTAGGAAACGGGGCGGAAAACAGAAATATAATAAAACAAACAAAAATCGAAGAAAATGCTATACTACCATTGTACAAAATTTCAGAACAATCGGAGAAAAATCGATTTTTTGACCCATGACGTCAAGGAAAGGTCGCATACTAAGGTAGTTCGCGGTGTTGCTCGGCAAAAAAGAAAGTTTGTTAGAATGGCATGAAATTTGGAGGGATTATACCTGAAGTAGCAGTGCTTACGAAAATATTGTTCTTTTTACTGTTTGACGTCGGTAACCTAGCAACTAAACGACGTTAAAACGCCATCTAGCGGCACCAGTTATGTGAACGACTCGTTGTACTTTTCCCCTTGTAGCTTTGCTATAAATTGTCATAAATTGAAAATTCGAACTTTGTGGATGAGCGAATGCTGTGGTCTACCGAGTGATCATCATCAATGCTTTGAATATCCATGACCGCCCGGCGTGTCGGTAATTAATTGACGTCAAAGCGTCATTATGGGGACGTCTTTTCGACGTAAAATATTCAGATAAATGCAAATGTAGCTAAAACGCCGTGGTAGAAGTTTTTAAAAAATTAACATTATGTAAAACATTCATTTATCTACACATTAAGCGAAAAAATCGATACCTCTTCAGGCTACTTTTTTCAGTATCGTAACGTTTCCTAAAGTTATACCATGCCAAAATGGCGTCAATCCTTCTGCATATAAAGACAACGTTTGGTTGGAGCAATATTCATCAAATTTGGTTGTATTATCTAAGGGTTGATCGTCTGATTTATACTTTAACTTGACGATGAAGACATCGATGTACGAAAACTATTATTGTGAAGAGAAAAAATCCAAAACACTGTATGTTCGAAGATGTACATGTTCGTTTTTGTTTATATTTGTACACGCCACAAGGTCAGGTTGAATGCACATACAAATGTGCAATTTACAAACAGTTACTGCGTTAGGACACGAATGTAATGCACATAATGACGGGGAAAATGTCACTAACGCATTTTTCATACAAGCTGAGTGTATATAGACAAAATGCGAGTGCGCGTAATTGGAAAGTTACGGTTTAAAAAAATATCTCGCGACTCTCGAACTTGCCTATAACCAAGTGATCAGGGGGTAACTTGTGAAAGTCGGTTGAATATGAAAATAAATTTCAGACTATAAACTATCCTTTTACATCTTACCTTTTAACCTGTAATCGCTCACAAGAAGAAAAGACTATTATCAAAAATATTGATCCCGGGGCCATCATTTGAACAAACTTGGTAGATGTCTGCTAGACAATGTTTCACGCAAAATATCATAGCTCAAGGACTTGCTTCGGACAAAAAGATTTTAAAAGATTTCATATGTTTATGGTTGTATGTAAAATCAAGTAACCCCGGGACGGGGCCAATTTTTACTCCATGCCTATAATTTGAATGAACCTGGTAGAGGTCTACTAGATAATGCTACATGTACAAACCAAGTATCTATGTTGTAGATATTGTTGTTTCTGACTAGTTAAGATTTTTTTTAAAGATTTTCCTATTGGTTGCTAACTTGCTATGACAACCAGAGTTCTGCATGGATTTTTTACTAATTTGGTAGATCATTTATTTACAGCGCGCTGCACACCATTATTTTCAGTTGACACCGCTAATAAATTTTATATTCTTGATTGTCACATTTATCGAATACTGAACTAAATCAGATTAATTTCAAGACACACGACGACGGTTTGTCACTCGACAAAGAAGTGTATAAATTTCGCCGAAAAGTCAGTGGGTGTTGAAGTTCAGTAAAACTCAAAAGTCATCATTCAAAAATACGCCTTTTCCTAGTGTATGTGGTTTTGCGGACAGATAACAACATCCAGAGTTAGTAAACACACGCAGGAATGTCTCGGACGAAAAGTGCTAAAAAAAAAATATGTTAGCCTTACGCAGTTTCTGATGCTCCAACATGAGCGAAATTTATTATGTTTGTTATGGATGTGGAGAAAAAAAAATGGTTTTCAGTGAGAATGAAGTCGTTGTGAAGTCGCTAAAAATCTTTTACGAAAAACTAAACTTGTCATCGGACGCAAAGGTTATTACTACATGTTGCGCTGAAAATACAGCGAGCAGAGGCTTACATGTCAACCATATAAATCTGGCATTAAGTCGTCATGACATTGATGAACCAAGCCAGGATATCACGTGGTACTTGTACCCTGCTAACTGTACGTGATTGAACGTGTCATGTTCTGTATATCAACCGATTATTAAGTATTGTAAAATACATATTACTCACAGCACAGCTTTTATTGTGGTGTGAAAAATGTATGTAACAAATCAATACCGGTACTATATATTATTGATTGTAAAAAAATAATTATCATGAAATGTTGTTATCTTTAAAATATAAACAACAGAGTTAACATGAAAACTTTGTTGTTTTAATATTACGGTAGCATATCGACGTTAATACTTTTGTACGAAAGACCGGTGGTGACATTTCAACTTCAAGATTTCACAATTTCAAAACATGAAATAATGAAGTTGAAATCGTGAAATTGTGAAATCGTGAAATTGTGATATCGTGAATTATAGAAGAAAAATAGTGAAATCGTGAAATTGTGAAATCGTGAAATCGTGAAATTGTGAAATCGTGAAATTGTGAAATTGTGAAATTGTGAAATCGTGAATTTTTGAAGAAAAATGGTGAAATCTTGAAATCGTGAAATTGTGAAATCGTGAATTTTCTAAGAAAAATCGTGAAATTGTGAAATCGTGAATTATAGAAGAAAAATAGTGAAATCGTGAAATCGTGAAATTGTGAAATCGTGAATTTCTTAAGAATAATCGTGAAATCGTGAAATTGTGAAATCGTGAAATTGTGAAATCGTGAAATTGTGAAATCGTGAATTTTTGAAGAAAAATCGTGAAATCTTGAAATCGTGAAATTGTGAAATCGTGAATTTTCTAAGAAAAATCGTGAAATTGTGAAATCGTGAATTATAGAAGAAAAATAGTGAAATCGTGAAATTGTGAAATTGTGATATCGTGAATTATAGAAGAAAAATAATGAAATCTTGAAATTGTGAAATTGTGAAATCGTGAAATCGAGAAATTGTGAAATCATGAAATTGTGAAATTGTGAAATCGTGAATTTTTGAAGAAAAATCGTGAAATCGTGAAATTGTGAAATTGTGATATCGTGAATTATAGAAGAAAAATAATGAAATCTTGAAATTGTGAAATTGTGAAATCGTGAAATCGAGAAATTGTGAAATCTTGAAATTGTGAAATTGTGAAATCGTGAAATCGAGAAATTGTGAAATCGTGAAATTGTGAAATCGTGAATTTTCTAAGAAAAATCGTGAAATTGTTATATCGTGAATTATAGAAGAAAAATAGTGAAATCGTGAAATTATGAAATCGTGAAATCGTGAAATTGTGAAATTGTGAAATCGTGAATTTTTGAAGAAAAATCGTGAAATCGTGAAATTGTGAAATCGTGAATTATTAAAGTTGATTACGTCATAATGACGTCATTAATCCGCGCCATTTGCATTTGATAGCCCTTCTAAGAACGATAGACATTTATTTCGCTCGTGTCGTTATAGGTAAGTAAATATCTAGATCTATTCTTAATTTATTAATATATATTTTATAAATATAAATCTAGATCTGTAATAAAATTTGTGATACTGTATCAAAAGTAGATTTAGTTTGAGTAGTTATTAATTTGCGCCCCGAAATGTTTTATCACATCTGTCTTCAAGTAACAGTTTAGATTGCGAAGAGCTCTGTATTATCTGTCCGTCATGCTATCCGTTCGTTCGTCCGTATTGAATCATGTGTCATAGGGTGAGAAAAATGTGCAGCCGGACTCGAACCAAGGACGTCTCACTTACATGGCGAATGCTCTTCCGACTGAGCTATCCAGCGGCTTACACATTATTCTCCCCAATTGTAATTAAGTCCGCTCCGTGACATACACCCCTGCGAACTGGAAATTTCATGACTCCAGCTGCGGTTCTGGGTGCTGCGAGCGTCGTAAGATTGTGACAGTGTCCGAGCAATTCAATCACGGTCACATGTTGGGCGCCAAAAGACTTGTATGACATATTTTAATCATTTGTCTGTATATTAAAAGTTTCATATCTGCAAGGTATTTATATTTTTCAAGGAAGAAATTTTAGTACATGTACCTCAGGGAAACTGATGAGTGTTGACTGTTTTACTGGTAAAGCTGCCTGTACCAGACTGCTGTATCAGAAAACATGATCTAGTCTTATTATCTCGAAAGAAAGTCAGCATTCTATGAAAGCATGAAAATGCCATCTTGGGAAATGCGTTTTTGTATGTTAGAAATGTTTCAACAATAATAAGGATACATTAAACTTTAGAATCCTTTACATTTCAGAAAAATGCCAGCTGTTAAGTGTCCCATCCCTGGATGTGACTTTGTTACAGAAGATCTGGAATCGTCGGTGGTTGCAGCACTTCTTACTGTTCATAGCAGTATTCATGCCGGAGGAAATGTCTGTAGTGTTGATCAAAATACCCGAAGTAAGTCAGTTGAGGCAAACTTTAGTTATTGAGTTAGTCAAATGTACACATTTCAGCTGAAGATGAAAACTGCTTACGATTATTCAACTGTATCTAAACTGATGAGAAATTGAGGAGTTTCGGTGCATTTATATGTGCAGAGGAACATTGTATTTGTTTATTTTCAGCTGGACTATCCCGAACATAGTATGATATTGTCTTAGTATAGAACAAGCCTAGCTATTGTACTCCTCCAAGCATCGATGGACAGTTCAAACTTGAACCCACTCTTATCAGCACCAACTGCCAATAAATGAGAAAAAAGATATATATAGTTATTCAAGTTTACAACTGGGACTAATTGTGGTCCACGGCTTGAGCTCAGAATTCTGACTCTGAATTTCATGGACCGCAAGATTCTTATTTTCTATTTCCTCCATATACTCAAAAAAAGTGCAAAGTACTGGTTTAGAAACTCAGGAAATGTTTATCATAAGTTGTATTATATGTTGTAAGAACATGTTTCACAATCAATGTAAAATAAATTAGTTTAAACTTAAGTTATTGTAAAATTGCCCAGTACATGACATACAGTAGAACCCCGCTAATAAGACCATATGTGGTTCTTAGATAAAGTGGTCTTAATACCGGGGTGGTCTTAATATAGAGGAGACCTGACCTCATATGCAGTTGGTGTCAAAGTACGCTCTAGGCACTATACAATCACCATGTACTACTTGTATATAATTATACATGTCTGAAAATGTATTACTTATAATTTTCAAAGGGTTGCTATTCTTGTGTACACGGGGACTTCACATAGATGTTCAATTGTTTATGATAATTTTTATACTGCCCCTTGGCAAAATAAATTTAAGAACAACTCGTTTCCATTATCATTCATTAAACAATGCAAACTGTATTGGTGTGAAGTGGACGAGAGTCATAATTAATGCAAGTGTCCACATCCTGCATACACTCTTTCATATAGATGTCTATTCACATCTCCAAAAGTATAAATTGTATCGTGCAATGTTTGGTTTGATAACAGTTGAGGAAAGTCTATTTAACAATATAGTTTTATACCTTAGATCAACAATATGTTACTTTCCTAATTAAATGCCTTCCTTTATTTACAGGAATGTAAGAAGCGTTACAAGACTGAGCTAATGGCAGACTACGAGAGTTGACTGATACGAGGATAAAATATATAAAACAATTAAATAAATAATATATGAGTTGAAATTTTAATTTTATCTATTATTAAAATTGGGTTGACTTGCATTACTTTGTTTGTCATTTGTTCTTTTGTTACTTTTTTAGTAAAGTTGATAAATCTGCAATGGACAATACACAGGATTTAAAGTCCATTTGTGCACATAACATAATCCAATGAAAACTATGAAGTTGATTTGCTTACATTAACAATTGCATAAATGAATAAGACTTTAGTACAGTATTTTACATGAATGAAATTATACACACTTACAACATGTATAATGATTCAGTGCATATGAATAAACATACACAATATGCATTATACATGTATCAACACGTATATCTATACAGTTCTATACAGATTTCTGTAATGAACTGTTCCCTCTCTACAACAACTCCCTCTCTACAACAACCAATCTGCCGGTCTCCGCAAAATGTTGCTCAAGAGAGGGAACACTGTATAGGGGGTCAGCAAAGGAATATTTTTGCCGAGTTATATTTATTTCGGATCAGTAGTTTTTTAGTAGACGGTATCTTTTTCGAGGTTTTCGTTCCCATTTCCATTGAAACCAGATTGCTGGTTCAATAAAAAATCAGACATGCAATATCTTTTTTGCATAATGTTTATCCAGCCATCAGTTATACTCTTTAAGAGTTATTCCAGGATTCCGTGATAATTTTGATTTTAATTTAAGTTCAAACATGTTCATATGTGTGTTGCCGTAGCAACCAGAGTGCTAATCCAATTAAAGTTTTCAAATATTGCTCATCATCTTCACATTGCCCTCTGTGAACCTTTCATATACACTGAACAAATTATTGAAGTATCTGAAATGGCCAATTTTTAGCAGTTTTATTGCCATAGCAACCAAAATTATTCAAATTCAAAGATAAAAAAATAAAAAGACATTATGCAACAATATGATATTGAACAAAATGAAGGTAATCCTGGATCTTTTTTAATCAAACAGTTCAAATTTAATCCATAAAACACTTTCTAACCTTACAACACTACATCTTATGCACAAATCATTACCCCCTATTAGCTTCTGTGTAGGTGCGGACGGACGACGGATTGACCACAGACAAAATACGACATATTTGAAGCCCATCATCTGATATATGGTAAGTAAAGTACAGTAATAATTAATTTTCGAATTTGATCTGAATGAATGAGATAATTTCAATATAAAGACCTAAAGCATCCTCAGCGTCCTGTAGGTTATCCCGTCTGTTTGGACAAAGTAAATCGAAAAGGTGAGGAATTTATATAGGCAACCTGATGTGCTCATTGGTCGAGTATACATTGTTCTGCATATATCTACGTCAGTCTGATCTACTTTGTAATGGTAACTTGAAGAATTTTGCAACTCGGGCATGGTAAACAGTACTTCAGGTTTTCCACAAGGTCCGTCTTTACGAACCCCTGAGGAAATATCATGCCAATTCCACTGATTAACAAAATCCCGAAGATCACGTGAAATGACGGGTAAGAAGCAATATATCAAACACTGACGATGTAATATATCACCGTCTATATAAAGTACAGTATTTCGCATATCTTTAAATAGATTTATCCAGAAATCCATGCACTGTCGGCGTAAAATAGCCCACAGCGATTCAATCCTCTGATTGGAGGTGCTTTTCCCATGATAAAACTTCTTCCTGCTGAGTGGTGGTCGTTATGGTCTCTCCTAAAAAAATTTGTAACTGACGCACAATAACATTTTCAGTTCCCTTGTCACTACGGATCAGTGTTGGCACAATGGATTCTAAATCTGTCACAGTTTGCAAAAAATATCGTGCGATTAACTTCGGATCATTGTTACTAGTTTCCACAGCAAGCCACATGATTCGCCTACTAAATCCATCAATAGCTCCATGGATAGCAAACCCAAATGGCTTTATCTTATCATAACCATATACATGCCACACAAAATTGGGACCAGGACAAGAATATTGCCTACGGAGTAAACGCTTCTTCTTCCTCCTCTCCATGCCAACGGGATCAGCGAGCCACATCAATTGAATTACGGTTGAACGACGTACATTAAGTCCATATTTTAGTTTCAAACGTTTCCACATTGTCTTGTACCCAAGGCATTTTCCACTGCCTGAGAGTTCTTGAAGTATACCGCTAATTATGTCGTCTATCGTGGATTCCGGGACTAGTCTCCTCAAATTTTGTGCACGAATTAACCTTTTAAGATGCCGTAAACTTAATTTTATTCCGTGAAGAACTAAGAGAGCAACAAGTATTTCTTTGTATTTGTACCCCCTACTAAAATTATAATGATTTATCAGCGGCATGGCTGATTCGTAATGTGCTGCTGGTCGTTTGAATGTGAACACACCATCAGTACCTTCTACAGCGATCAAAATCATCACCTGTATTTTGAAAAAGAGATATCTATAGAGAAAATGTGCAGAACAAACATGCTCAAATTCAGACGAAAACGGAAATGAAATGTCTGAACACATTTACAGACATGCATTTGATTCTTCATTCTGCACTAGAAAATTTTGTACATGCAAACAAAAAGATGCCATTTAGATTCTAAACACGCTCGTTTCTTTACATACACTGGCGTGCTGTGATCATGCCAGAATTTCAAAGTCAAAATTGAGATCTTTATCAAACTAAATCTAAGTATACTACAATTATTATAAATGCTAGATCTAAGTCTGTAGGCATGCACATCTGACGCATTGATTTTAACATAACGAATTTGTAGCACTTACCATCACAAAAATCAGTTTAGCTGCCATCTTTAAGTCCTTAACTGCAATATAAAATTTCCCGCTTTTGTGACGTATGTTTGACGTCATAGCTTAACAGTGCAATTTCACGAGTTCACGATTTCACAATTTCACGATTTCACGATTTCACAATTTCACAATTTCACGATTTCACGATTTTTCTTTAAAAATTCACGATTTCACGATTTCACGATTTCACAATTTCACGATTTCACAATTTCACGATTTCACGATTATTCTTAAGAAATTCACGATTTCACAATTTCACGATTTTTCTTTAAAAATTCACGATTTCACGATTTCATAATTTCACGATTTCACAATTTCACGATTTCACAATTTCACGATTTCACGATTATTCTTAGAAATTCACGATTTCACAATTTCACGATTTCACAATTTCACAATTTCACGATTTCAACTTCATAATTTCATGTTTTGAAATTGTGAAATCTTGAAGTTGAAATGTCACCACCGGTCTTTCGTACTTTTGACTGCATACATTACAACTTCCTAAAAGAAGACGATATACTTAAGCTGATCTTAATTCGGCAAAAGCATTTATTAAAAAAGTATATTACGTTCCTAACTATAATTGTTGGAATTGTTAAAAGTCTACAAATATCTCATTATGGAAACATAAGATTAACATGCGCTTACAATAAACTAAGTATAAAGCGCGAAAATGGCCTAAATAATGACGTAATGACGCCGTGTTTTCATTTCAAGTGGTGCAGGAAACGTTACGATACTGAAAAAAGTAGCCTGAAGAGGTATCGATTTTTTTCGCTTAATGTGTAGATAAATGAATGTTTTACATAATGTTATTTTTTGAAAAACTTCTACCACGGCGTTTTAGCTACATTTGCATTTATCTGAATATTTTACGTCGAAAAGACGTCCCCATAATGACGTTTTGACGTCGATTAATTCCCGACACGCCGGGCGGTCATGGATATTCAAAGCATTGATGATGATCACTCGGTAGACCACAGCATTCGCTCATCCACAAAGTTCGAATTTTCAATTTATGACAATTTATAGCAAAGCTACAAGGGGAAAAGTACAACGAGTCGTTCACATAGCTGGTGCCGCTAGATGGCGTTTTAACGTCGTTTAGTTGCTATGTTACCGACGTCAAACAGTAAAAAGAACAGTATTTTCGTAAGCACTGCTACTTCAGGTATAATTCCTCCAAATTTCATGCCATTCTAACAAACTTTCTTTTTTGACGAGCAACACCGCGAACTACCTTAAACGCTCCGAGGCTGTTGGTACATGTATGTTACGACAGGATATGCCCAAAACGACTGTGGCAAGGATATTACCATTATTTCGTGTATCCATAAACAAATATGGAACGCCTCCACTGACTAACATCGTACATCTTCAATTCGTTACGTTTGAAACTAAGTTTGTTACGTTCATTGTAATGTATTATTGTCATTTGTTCAGTGCAAAACGTAATTCGTCTTGTGGAAATATCAATTTTTGAGGATTTTGTTTACTTCATTTGTTATTCGTTAAGCACAACAATAAATTAACAATGTACAGAAACAATTAGTTATGTGGTCAAACATTTCGTTCTATTGTACAACCAACTCGACGTCCTCACTTGTTATTGTTGTTTCTCGTATAACATGTAACCTGACTTACATTGGGGCATACAGCTCAGAAAATGATGTCTAAAGGTGTATTCAAGCAATGTAAAACTGTTATCATGTAATTAGGATACATTTGAGTTAAAATGATACTGTCATCATCAACAACATCAATACTCTGTGATGTGATGGACATTTTTTAAACTTAATACCTAATACAGAATTCAATTCCGACTCTACCAAAAATTTGACCATATGAGCGAGATCATGGTCGGAATTGAATCGAAAGTTCATTGATGGCTTCCAAAATATTCCTTTTCGACTAAGTCTTTTTGACAGTTACTTAGATGTTAGATCGACGCCATATTACGGAGATAGCAGTGAAAACCAGATATTTGTTGTTTGACTTTGAAGTGTATAAGTTATACAAATGTACATTGGCAGAATGACTGTTTGTATGTACCACGAATCACGCTCTGGTACAGAAATTTATATAATAAATATTGGAAGCGACCTGTCAATTTTGATAATACGACTAAACAGAAATGGAAGACAGATAACATATATTTTATAGAATATATAGCTTTACTACGTTTTATTCTATTCTCATACAAGAAATAAAATACACGGATACATAAATTACACATTTATTGTAGCGGTATGACGTGAATAGTATAATGAATGCATACATTGGTTGAAATATTGACAGCCCGATTAGCTCAATTTGTACAGCATCTGACTTGCAAGCAGGAGGTCGCGTGTTCGAACCCCGCTTCGAGTACATAATTTTCCTTCTCTTATTACATTATTTAAATCTACTGTATTTCTCTTGTCTTATGTGTACAATGTACATATATTTATGATTATTGTGTTTATATAATGTATACTAAACTTATAGCTTGTGTATAATTTTTATGTTGATATTATACTAGTACTCTTTTATTGCCTTATACTTAATAACAGAACAGAACAGAATACAACATACGATTTATTTTTGGATTTGAACGATGTTCATCATCCAATAAGATATATATACATAAATTTCCAAGGGTAACAATTAAATGTTAAATGTGAATAATAGTGATATACATGTATATTGAATCATAATTATCAAACAATTAATTCACAAAACATGTACAATTAATATAAATGTAGGTCATGTCAATGGTAAATAAAGTTATTCATGCATTTAGTAGGTTATAGCGAATTTTAGTGGCACACTGTATAAAAAGTCCTAGATTCCGTAGAATGTCAATGTTTTTTGTATTTAATAAATTAAGTAGTTTCTGCATATTTGGTTTTCTCAGATAGTTATTTGGAATGTATCTGCGTCTGATGAGATTATATTTCTCACACTCGAAAATGAAATGATATTCATCTTCCACACAATTCTGTTCACAGATTTCACACAATCTTAAATGTCGTTCAATTCTGTTATGTCTTCCGGTTTCTATTTTAAGTCTGTGAGCTGAAATTCTGAATTTCGTTATAAGATAACGATGGAGTTTGTTATCAATTAAACTTAAATATTGCTCGCATCCAAAGGATTGCTTTATATGCTTGTATATAAATAGTACACCGTTGTTGTCGAGTCTCGTTTTCCACTCCTGAGTGTACATGTCAATAACTCTTTGTTTAAAGATAGGGATAAACCATTTTTCACCATTCAATATATTGTCCTGGTTTTCCCACACATCACCAAAGCCGGTTGTATATAATAATGTTTTACGCTCCCGGACCAGTTCTTTTTACTAGTAATTAAATCCTGTAAAGAAACTTTATACAGATTAGATATAATGCAGTTTTCACAATTTAAGATTTTTATCCAATATCTTATAATTCGTACATGTCTGTGTATATACAAAGGCAGACGACCCAGTTCGCCATATACAGCACAGTTGCTAGTTGAAGTTTTAACATTTAGGATTCTTTTACAGTATTTTAGATGTATTCTCTCGATGTCCTTAGATTTTGTGTGTCCCCAAATTTCTGACGCATAGCTTAAAATAGATGTAACGAAAGAATCAAATAGTTCACACATAGTTTTTGGACAAAAATTAAATTCTTTCACATTATACAACAGTGTATTCATTGCCTTAAGGGCTTTTCCGATAAGCACTTGGTTGTTATGATTAAAACATCCATTTGAACCGAACATTACACCAAGGTATGTAAAATGTTCAACAACTTCTAAGCGTATGCCGTTATAATCCCATTTTTCATGATCAAACAGTCGACCCTTTTTCCGGAATACTACGATTTTTGTTTTCTCAGTATTAACAGTAAGCCCCCATTTATCGCAGTAATTACTCAGATCGTCGAGGCTACGCTGTAGTTGTTCTGGCGACTCTGCTATCAGCGCCATATCGTCTGCATACAAGAGTAATATAATCATAAGTTCATTAATCTCTGTACCAGCTCTAATGTCATGTCCTAAGGAAAGCTCCAAGTCTTCTATGAACAATGTCCATAGTAACGGGGACATGTTGTCACCCTGCTTAAAGCCAACACATATTTCGAAAAACTCTGAATAATTGTCACAATGTCTCACTTTATTTTTCACGTGTTCATACATGGATCTAGCGATTTTAATTATCTTGTTACTAATACCAAGTTTATGCATTTTATACCATAGTCCATTCCTGTAAACACTGTCAAAACACTTTTTCATGTCTATGAAAGCCACATATAAACGGTTGTTATTATTGAGTACATGTTGAATCAGTGAATGTAGGCAATATATAGCGTCTGTTGTAGACAGTCCTTTTCTAAAGCCGAATTGTGCATCTGAAATTAGATTGTTGCGGTCGCACCATTCCGACAAGCGTCTATTAATTACAGAAGTGAATAACTTAGACAGAGCACTGACTAACGTTATACCTCGGTAGTTGTTTACGTCATCATAGTTGCCTTTCTTGTATATAGGAACAATGATACCTTCCGTCCATGATTCCGGGAAACAACCACTATTAAATATTTTGTTGAATATATCCCGTATATGTCCTGCTAAAATATCACTGCTCTCAATGAAAAGTTCGTTTATCAAATCATCAACGGCGCCAGCTTTATTTCTCTTTAAAGACTTGATTGCTAATTTAATTTCATTTAATGTAATGTCACAGTCTAATTCATCGTTTGATAAATTTGATGAGTTTTCAGCACAAAAATGTTCACTGTTGTTCTCTGTAGTAATCTTAATTTCGTTACTCATGTTAATAACTATATGTTCTGTTCTGCTCTGTTTATAATTCTAACATGTTTTGATTGAACCAAACGTCAAGTCATCTGTTGTTCATACACGTAAATCCTATAATCTGTTCGCCATCAATGACATTCCACAGGTACAAGCGAATATTTACACATGTCACATGTTTCCCGTGATTGCAGTGATTGTACAAGTTCTCCCAACCCTAAATATTTGATGATACTAAACGTACAGTATAACTCGTCAATTGAAGACCACTGTCCAGACCTATTCTTTATTTTGTTAAAGTAACTTAATGTGTCCAATGTCCAAACAGATCACAAATTCATATTGGTTTCGTCGTATTTTTCAATTTTTCTCTCCTAGTTATATACACAGTTTTCAATACTCCAGTAAAACTATCTACAAAACATCTGATGGTCAAATAAATATTGGTCAATATTTGGTAACCGTTACTATTGCCGTCAAAGTACCCGCAAGACTGTTCTTGTTATCTCCCTTACAGTAACAATAATGTATGATATACAAATGTACATATGTACTAATCATATATATATATAATAATTATAGTATTTAAAACGTTTATAACACTCATATCTTAATTTTTCACAGAAGCTTTTAGACGAGTAATAAATGAACAATATTAATAATTATAACATCTTTATTAAAAGAAGTTGAACACATAAACTGAGTAAACAAAACATTTCCATGAGACCTTCTGAAACATGCAAAATAACATTAAATAAAAAATACACATGTGCGACGAATGAATGAATGAATGATAAAATGAATGAAGGAAACATGGTGTTAAAGTTAATTATGTTAAGTTTCTCATAAACTTTAATTTCTGCTATACTTGGTATGGGTGTAAAATAGAATTACTATTGTGTTCATGCGCATGTTTTGGTTGTCTAAGAAGTACGCGGCTATCGTCGTTTGTAATATTCTATGATGAAACATCAATTATTAGCAAGATTCGGCAATATCATATCATATAATTCTAAGTAGTAGAATTTGATAATAGATAATATTATAATAATTAAGCAAACACGGGTAATTTTAAACTTCACACTTGATTGCGTCAAGTAATATTTACAGAGATTTCCAACTTCAAAGAATTAGATAACAAGCTTTTTAATTGAACATGTTTCCTTAAGCGAGAAACACATTAATTTCCTAAATATCCATGTGAAATGATATTCGGTATTCATTTTTTGAAACAACATGTTGTTCATTGCTTGCTGTTCATTGTCATTATTTAAACCATCTGCAATTGTGCATGTATTAAAATAATGCAAAGCTAGAATATCAATGCGTAATGATGTTCACATTGACGTGTGTCATATAAAATGTTTTATCATTACACGTGTTATACATTTTTGTAGTCTTAAAGAATACGAGCCTTTGGATAGGACGGTATTGGTGTTTTTTTTATATAGTTGGTCCTGCTGACGGGTCTGGACCTGGCATATTTTATGCTATTGTTTATAGACCGAAATATAAGTAAGTAATAAGGAATAATATACAGCAGTAACAGGATAATCTGTACATAATCAATATTTACAATGAAGCACTTTAACATTCCGCTCCAGTATGTTTTGAATTTTCAGTATAAAACTTATCGAACCATACGTAGCATGTATTTGTTAAATATTTTTATTTAAAATATAACCTATTTAAAGGATGTAGAAACAAACTTTCAGAATGTGTACAGATGACGACTTGACCATACTCTCCTTATGTGAGTGAAAATGTAATTCTTTGTTGACTTTGAATTATGTCTACTAAATAGGATTTTTATCTAAGCTGAGGTACATTCGTCATTGCCAATAAAATAGAAAAAAATACCTACGTTAAATTGGAAAAACTTGTCTGTTAACGAAGCCCAACGTATAAAATGGTAGCATTAAGTCTCCATGAAGCTATTTCAGGCCATCATCGACGAGGGTCGATCCAGAAATTTATATACAGTGTCTCTAAAAAGTTTAGTTTTCCGTGCAGTTTAATGATTTTCTTACATAAGTAACTTCAAATAGTGTGCATCATATTTATACCTTATACCTTTGTAGTAACACGTCACCATAGATACCAATGACCCGGAATGCGAATTTTCGTGATAATGAATAACAAACTGTGTCATTACTAAAAATAAAATTTCTTCATATTTATAATACTTAAAAAAATGTACACCACATAATTGCGTTGCGCGAAAATGATGTTCTTAACGGCTATAACTTTTCAAAGACATGTCACAAACAGTGGAATAATATCTCATTTTAAAGGGTATAGACATAAGTTTTTGTGCATCAAACAATTATTTTCATTATTTACTTACCAGTTCTAAATGATATGTTCTAAGTGACCACCGTTATTTCGCCCCACAAGCCCAATACGTTCCCTAAAGTTACGTATGACGCTCACACATGTACCTCTCGGAATCTTCCTCATTTCCCTACGAATAGCGTTTTTCAATTCAGCAATACATGTCGGTTTAGGATTGTATACCTTGTCCTTTAAATATCCCCAAAGAAAGAAATCTAAGGGGCTCAGATCGGGTGAATGGGGAGGCCAAACATTAGCCGTCTTCAAAGAAATCACACGGTTGCCAAATGTTTGATCTAGCCATGTTAGCACATTATTTGCTGTATGCGGAGTCGCACCATCCTGCTGAAACCAGCATGAATCAAGTCTATTTCCCCTTTTTATCAATTCAGGGATAAACCTTCTCTTTAATATGACCATGTAACGTTCAGCATTAATGGTGCAGCATTCTCCATTTACTTCGTAAAAGAAAGGTCCGATAACACCCGAGGAGCTCATGGCGGCCCATACCGTCACCTTCTGGCTATGTAGCGGCCTTTCATCATAGATTTCTGGCTTTGAAGATCCCCAGTATCTAACGTTTTGCTTGTTAACATGTCCATCTAGATGGAAATGAGACTCGTCACTAAACCAAATAATGTCAGCTAATTCGTCATGGTTTTGTATCCATTCTGCAAATGCTAGTCTAGCAGAAATGTCATCATCTTTTAAGTGCTGCATCAAAGAAACTTTATATGGAAGAAGTTTCAAGTCATATCTAAGCATTCTATGCACAGAAGATTTACTAGAACTGTTGGTAATGTCACTAAATACCTTCCTAACAGATGTTCTTGGCGTGACTTCAACAACTTGTGATACAAATTCAATTTGTTCTTCTGAACGTGCACTCCTCGGTCTTCCTTTGTTGTCTTTCCTTCTGTCTAAAATAGTCCCATGCTGTTCAAATTTTTTTACCAAGCGAGTTATTTGTTTACTTGAAGGTACTTTCACTGTGGGATACATTCTTAATAATTTTCTTTGCACAATAGACGGAAATTTTCCATTTTCATAGTAGAGCTTCACAATTTCATATCTGGAAGCCACTTTGGACGTCTGAAACTAATGACATCATTCATGACATCATACAGCGTTACCATGACGTCGCACGACGCCATTCTTGTAATTATGAAAAATTGATATCTTTTACCTTCAAATTGAGACCAAATTTCATTATAAGTAAGCTATTTTGATGAAATTATAGGCATTATTTAAGTGGACATATATTCTGGGACACCCTGTACAAGGTATATAGCCATCTGTATTTGAATAACTGTAAATATCGGATGATTGAATATACATTAAATATGCAGTTCACTTTACTGCTAATACATATTCAAGTTAATAGAAAACATGTTGTTTGATAATGTGTTGCCAAACGTAATAACTTGGAAAAAATGCTATAGTTTGATATTACAAATTATTGAAGTTTCATGAAAGTTATGAAATCTTAGGAGATGCCCTAGAGTTCCGTAAACATTTTGAATGGCTGACTTATAATGCTCCATACTTCTTCCCGTTCGACACTGCGTATGCGGAGGTAAAGTATCGGAATTTTATGAAGAAATAGTGTAATTGTATATTGTATTCATGTTAATTAAGGAAATGAGAATGAAACAGAACAATGCAATAAGACTGTCTCCTTGATAGCATGATTCATTACACGTTGGTAACATATATTACAGCGTTGCATATAAGCAATGCCATATTCACGGAGGACGAAGGCGAATAGCACGAACTGTGACCAGTCGAATTTAAGCATTTTGTTGCAACCATCTATGATAACATGTTGTTTTAATTGTTGCTGTCTATTTCATAGCCATATCCCACACTTTTATAAAATGCAAAACTTATTTTCTGATCATGATTTCTAATTAATGCACTTGTACTTTCATTAACTGTCATGATATAAGACTTCTTTTGATTCTGTTTTGGGAGACCTTAATTTACCTGTACAACAGCACAAATACATTCCCCGTGATACCACATATTAAATAACCTGTGTCTTTTGATCAACTTCGACCTCCCTCTAGTAAAAAGTGTATCTAGTATCAAGGTGTACATTTTGTTAAAACATTCTCGTGCGATGATCATTACGAAATATATATATACTTCAGAGCTTGGCCTTGTATACTGAATTTGTAGGAGATGAGATAGGTATTAATCGGAATGATTATGAAATATAAGAATTGCAGGAAAACAATTTTGCCTAAATTAGATGTAACCCCAAGAAATCAACATTCATTTAATTCAGAAAATTTATGACAAAGTTAAACTTCAATTATAGAAATAATATTAGTTGTTTTTAAACATGCTTCTACTTCGTTATCCGTTGTAAACCTCAACTGTAACATCGCTTTTAGAATAATGTTACTACTATGTTTTGATCATTTTCGTCTTTTACTCATTATAATACTTACAGGCTTAGGAGATACAGAGAAGAAATGTTGAGGGCGGTACGTCCGGTGGTAGATACAGGTATACATTATTACAAGACACAAACTTACCCTGAGCAGTACATTATATACTTTTGATTCATTTGCAACAGTTTTAACATTTGTTAAATCGTTCCTGTGATGTCATCCTTTTGTTCTCATTGTCCAATAATTTTACGAATGGATCGCTCTCAATGGACAGCCGCCCGTTATTTTTTGGACTTTGCTTTACCATTACTTTTTATATATATGCTACAAACAAAACACAAACAACTTCCCTTATTTGCAATACCGGACGGTGCTGTGTTTTATTTGGCGACCAAGAAAGCAGCAAGTGAATTGTACATAGAATGTATATACATGTTCAATGGTATCAATCATTGTATACGAGTACATAACACAGCCGTATCATTGAAAAACTCTAGTGTGCAAACTGAATCGCTCAGGAATAACCAGAGATCAAAACCCTGTAGGGAAAACATTCTCTGGAAACCCGTACCCCATGTCAAGTTTCAGATTGCAGAGCAAATGGGGCCACACTGTGTACAAATGCGATATTAAAGTTCGACAGTATGATCATGATAATACAAAATATACATAATCATAATAAACGAAATCGTTTTCAGACATTTGAAATTTTGAATACTGTATTTACTACTGAAATTGAACTTGCGAAGAATGACCAATTACACACCATACCACCTGACCACAATTTTAAACATTACGCGCACGAGATTTTCGAGCGCTACTGTATAAAACACACTTAGTAATATGCTACGCGGAAAGACAAATACTTCACGCTATACTATCGAACCGCGTGAAATGAATATAATATTGGAGTATAACTGCAACTCAAATTTGGACACTGACAACGACGCATGCGCGAGATTTTCGAATGCTTTAATGTTTCGAAAATAAATATAGCTAATAAGTCTTGTCAAGGACGTATATATGTATGAAAGTCCTTCGTCTCGTTTAAGATTAAAATGCAAATGTAGAAGTACTGTAGACAGTACACATACTTATAAATTGGCTGTACTATTAACAGTCCGATTATCTTAGTTTACATAGCATCTGACTTGCAAGGAGGTTGCGAGTTCGAGCCCCGCATCAGGTACTGTACATTAATTTCTTCCTCCTATTTCATTAATGTGAAAATAGCCTTAGAATCAAATAGGGTTAAACAAAGGCTTGGTAAGTCAAAAGAGCATGTAGTTTTCGCGATAAAATAATTTGAATAAAAAGCTAGGAAGAATGTAGCAGTACTGCATGTTCCTGACAGTACTGTTTCTGTATCTTCCAGTGCACACAAATTTATACCATTTATGGGACACCGTGTTGCAATTATTTTACGGGACTAAAATTCACCCGTGTGAATATCTCTATTCATAATTTGCTGTCAGAATAACGATTTTGGATTTAACATAAAAATATATTTATATTCTAGTAATATTCAATATACATATTTTGATTGATCCAATCAATATGTCGTCTGCTTTTTACACTCCTAAATCTCTACTGAATGACATTCCAAAGTTACAACCGAATATTTACCAACTACGCATGCTTCTCGTGATTTCTGTGATTATAAAATTCTCCATCTAGCGCACGAACTTTGTATTATGTCTCAAATTCTCACAAGCTAAATATTTGATGATACAGTTCATGAACTCGTCAGTTGAAGACCACTGTCCAGACCTATTCTTTATTTTGTTAAAGTAATCGTAATTGTTAATGTTAGTTTTATATTTTTATTAAGTTTAATGCTCCATCAACAATATCCACATATACAAATAATCATCAGTTAATATTTGATAACTCGTCACAAAAGTACCCTCAATACAACTTTTGTTATCTTCCATATTCAGATTTCCTTTACAGCCTCATTCTGCATGTAAGCACTACACTTCAAGCTGTTTATAAAGCTAAAGCACGTGTCACAATTACGGACACTGCTATATAAAGAGATCTACAGGCTGATAAAGCACATTTTATACAAGCCCTGTAGTCGTTTTTGTGTCTGTTTTCTAGTTCTGTCCAATCTTTATAGTCTTGTATCAATAATATTTATTTATTTCAACAATTTAACAGTTATATTCACTAAACAAGTTTTGCTGGACAGTATTCGAACCAGTACTAACTTAACCTTTCGCGCGGATCCGACAACTTCTCCACATGTGGAGAAAAATGGACATTGTTGTCTGATTTTCATTTAAGTGTATGGCCTGCCATCACCGATTATCCAACCCGGATTGCCAGCGCACTAACCACCGGGCCGCGGCTACCCCGTAACAATAGATACTACATGGAACTGTACTGCGGTGGTCGGAAGTCCCTGAAATGACCCACTTACCGATGTTTCATACATTTAAACGTATTTTAAATTAATGTGATGGAAATCATATTTGATGTCATGGTTAACAAGATGGCCGTGAGTCGATCAGCTTAGTGGTTAAAGCGTTGGTCTACTGATTAAAAGGTTATGTGTTCAAACCCTGGGCGACTCATGACACTGGCCTGACATATTAATGATATTACAACATACGACAAATTGTCCTCCACCTCTGAATTATGTAGGGTAGCTTGACAATAGCTCGCATATAGAACGTGAATGTTAGATAACAGTGTTCAATGCACGCAACTTTTACTTGACGATCTCAAAATTACTCTATGGAAAAGAGGAATAAAAGCTGAGACTTCGCATATTGAAAGAAAATAGATTGAACAAAATGATGTTATCTTTAAAGGTTCAGTTTTGTGAAAAATGCATTGATATGGATTTATCAAATGACGTTTTCTTAAAAAATAGCACACATTTATAAATAGCGATTTCTCGCTGAAAAATGCACGGTTTTACTCCCAATTTCGAGTGTTTATTCCATTTTCATTAGCGAATAAATATACACAATTGGTTTTGTTAGGATCCGTCAAGAATGATATGAATTAAGCCGATGCTCGACATGAAGAAAAATTCGGGAACTATGTTCACCTGAGCCACTGTGTGCGGCTCTTCAGGGTTTTGTTTGTTATGAGTCAATTCCGTTTTATTTTTTTTCTCTTTGGAATGCGGATAGTCTTCCACTTGTTTACAGTGGAGACAAGTAGGGTTTTATTCCGTTTTATTAGGTATTCTGGAATTCCACTGATTTTAGGTTCTTGTCATGTTAATACTAGTATATATGACCAAAGGAAACTTTCTATCAAAATATTCAGCGTACAGAATATAATACCAAAGTGTGTGATGCATTGATTGAACATTACCCTATCAGGTGAGAGATTGAATATTTCACATGAATCTCGAAATAGTGGTTATCCACTGAAACTTGGTTGATGACCCCAATCATACATCCAGTCACTTATTCCCAAAGGAGTTACAACAGTGCACGTCATAGTAGAACCCTGCAATATTGTAGGAAGGTCCTTTGAGTGCTTAAAGCCCAATTCCGGTTGGTTGCCTTTATGTATGTCTATTTTACTTTTTTACCATTTTTAGGTTAAGAACTTGACATTGCATACCGGTACACTGTAGCCCAAAACATTTAAAGTAAATGTCAAACCAATTTGTTAGAAAATTGATACTTTGTCATGATACAGCTATAAGTAATGCATCACTATCACTATGCATGAATAAACCAACCCTTTTATAGATGAACAGGACCTATCATCTACTATTGGCAATGATTGTTACCAGGACACAGAAAAACAAACAATAATTTACATTTATTTTTTTTACTAATTCTAAGTGTTTTTCCTGCCCAGAAATATTGTTATTTTTTAAGAATGAAAAAATGCAAAATTACAAAATACTAGAATTTCATATATTTGGACAGATCAGTTGGTCACATGTCATATCAACCCAACAAAGCTGCCCTGCTAATTTGTACTTGTTTAAGCCTACATAACATTGCTACAGAGAACAGAATGTCTGTTCCAGACTTTGATGAAGATGGTCCTTAGATGATAATGACAATAATGTAGTAATGCAGCAACACAATAGAAGGGCTCAGGATATAAGAAATAATTTAGTCTTGAGGTTTTAAGTTTATAACTGCACACACTGACATGGTTTTGATATTGTCAGTTGTACTAAAATAGATTATTCCAAGACAGCACAATAAGTAAGTTCTTGCATTGTTGCATCTACAGTGAAAGTTTCTTTCATGTAAGATACTGTAGTTATGGAAATATGTACCAGAAACAGATTAGTTATTACCACTTACTGTGTTCATTTGAAATCTCTTGTATATCATGCGAGTTGAATAAGTCATGAAATTTGATTATTGGTTTAATGTTCATTGTTCATAGACAATCATTAGTGCTAAACCCTGAAATATATTATGGCACATGTATAACAACATCATTTTCAAAGTAAATGGTATGTAATTGAAGACAATACTTTTTCTGATCCTAAATTAGCTTGTTGACCACTCTGTGCTCAGATGAGCATAGAGCCAATGAATAACACTATTCATACAGAGGGCTTGAAATATTAATTTTAATAAAAATATTTCATCTGCGCTTAGAATGTTCATTCTCAGTAAACGTTTTAACGTGTAAATAAAGCTTCCTTTGGTTGCCATGAGCATTTAACAAGTTCTTTAATACATATCTTACTTTGTTAATAAATAAATATGCGATATGTGACAATACTGCCCATTATTACTGAAACTTAACACTTTCGAACGATATCTTTAGCAATGAATGACTAATTTATAATGAAACATTTAACTCATACAATGAACATGTTGAAAGCATAAGTACTGCTAGCTGAAAACTGAACTTGAAATATATACTCAAGAGTTAGACTGTGACTGTAAAAGTTTATTTTCTCAGACAAAATGAAATGACATGTGCATCATTAGTACAGGGATATTAGAGATTTCATTAATATAGCATTATCCATGGCATTGATATATTTTTGTTGAAAATTAAATAGCAATGTCAAAAAAACTTAACAGTAGTTGCACAATTGGAATTAACAATATCATTAGTAAAATATCAAAGGAATTAACTAAATAAAGTATCAGGAAATAACAAATCTTACATATTATATGGAATCAATTGATACACAAGCTCAACAGTAATATAACAGGAAATTGCAAATGAAACAGTTCATATGATGTAAATTATTGCACAAGATCAACAGTAATATAACAGGAAATAAAAAATCTTACATTTTACATGGCATGAATTAATTCACAATATGAACAATAGTGTAAGAGGATGTAACAAATTATAAAGTTCATATGACATAAATTAACTAACAATATAAACAGAAATGTCACATGATTTAACAAATCTAACATCTAAATAACAAACACATGGATTACAAAAAATGTAGATTACTACTATAAAAGTTGATCTATTTGATAGGTTTGTAAAACAAAATCTATCTGTTTCTGTGCTTCTGTTTTCTCTCTTTCTATAACCAAATGTTCTTCTTTATAATTTCCAGCTTTCATTCTTCAGTTTTTAATAGTTTGGCTTGTAAATCTGAAATGAAGCAGATATATTGATAATTAACATAACACATTCAGTAAATGATATATTATAATGACAGTATAAGTATATAGGCACGGAAAGCAAAATATACATTTGACAATAAAAGATGGCACAGTAAAAATTACTATTACACCTATAATTACATAGTACATATTAAGTATTAACAGTAATGGACAATACAACAAGAAAAATATGTAAACAGTAACTGAACCAACAACAGTCGAGACAATTAAAACTGATTTGAATAGATCACAATAAGAGGTGGTCATTGAATGGAAAATTGAGTTGTCTCCCTTTAATCAGCAAAATTGTTTTATGCACATATTAAATATATCTGAGCTCTGGAACAAAGCATGCAATGACACAGAAAAAAGGTAATAAAAATATATACATTCATGCAAAAATTAAAATAGCAAGCAGGTAAATAAACAAAAGCTTTGGAACATATATTCACATCAGTGAAAACCTGGTTATATGAAAATAAATGAAGAGTTTTCCAAACAAGACGGTGCAATGAGATGGACAAACAGATAGACCAGCATCCTCAAAATATCATACAGTTCTTAGAGCATTAAAATCAAGAAAATCATACCTTCCAAATGCCAAAGTGCCAGTCAGGTGCGAACCTTGTACGGCAAGCTTCTATCATGTTGAATTGAATACAACAATGCAGACCATTCATCACCAGTTCCACATGCCATAACTAAAATACAGTACATACTTATTGCATAATACTGGAAATCTGAGCAATAAAATCATACATAAAGTCACCGGTGATTAAAGTCACAATGTCTCTTAAAATTGGTATCATTTTCAAAGTACAACCCTAAGACCTTGTAAAATTGTGATATTAAAATTGTTCTTGAAATGATACAGAAAGGACCCATATCTGATCTCATTTGGCCATTCCCTCCTTGAGAAATAACAAACAGAAAACAATATTTAGTATTTTATATGGCGGACAAAATATGATAATACTGTTTACAATTAACATTTGCCGAGTTTTTCCAAAAGCTTTGTGATTGATCGGAACTGAAAATGTACAAGTGATGTCACAGGTTGAAAAGTAATTTCCAATCATTTTGCCTTGTTATGTGTACAGTGTATTACATCATGTACTTGTGTATGAAAACTTTCCATTGACTTACGGCAATCTCCTTATAGCTGACAATGCGGCAATCTCCTTATAGCTGACAACGCGCCATTCAGTAAACAATTTAGCTTGTAATATAAAGTTGTTACTGAAGATTAATTGGCATCAGTAGATGTACACTTATGATTTAATATGTTATTCTGTTTTATATGGACCATTTTAGAATCTGAACCACAGATTTGCAATTATCAAAGGATGACAATACACTGTTCCCAAAGCTGATTGTTAATGGACCATTTAAGTTCAGTGTAAAATGAATTCGAATTTTATCTTAACTTGAATTATCTGAAAACCTGGTGTTATCCTACATTAATTTTTGGTCAGGATTTTATTTATTTCAAAGTGTGCTTACAATATTCTTGTATCACATGTATATTTCATTTCATGATTTCTTTTTATACATCCCCTTCAAACGAAGTGATAAGTGATCTCCCTTTCTTCATTGATTTCTTTTACCCTGGATAGTCCTAAACCATGGATTATCTGAAATAATATTTCTGAGGCATCCACAGAAAACAGTCGAGAGATGACATCTGAAATAAAAGTTGTTTTGTCAAACATTGATGTCCTGCAAGCACCAACTGGATAGTAATTTCTTGTCATTGATCTGACAATATGACAAAAATTATGACTTTGACTGTTGAAAAGGAGCGTAAAACTCAATATAAATAAACAAACAAAACAAGGCTTTTACACTGAGAGAAACTGAGCCAAAAGGCCTAAACATCCATAGGGGCCGCATGATATACATGTGATGACCAACCTTCCAACTAAGGCTAAATCGTTTTCTAGTAATTGGTTCGACAAGGTTTTTGTGTTTAAGGTCACTGTGACTTTGACCAAAAAATCAATAGGGGTCATCTACATGTGATGATCAACCCCCAAGCCAAGTCCGAAGACCTTAGGCCTAAGGTTAAGTTACGTATGGAACTGACATGTGCAAAGCAATATACCCTTACAACTACAAGGGGTCATAATCATGACTTTTTAATTCATTTAAAAATTACATATTTTCCACATACTTTAGTGACACTTATTCTCATGTATTTTTTGAGTTATGAATCACATTAAAGTGCTGATGGCAATGCCAAAGACAGAACAAACACCCCAGTGATCACAATAGCTGGACTGTCAAACATATGAGAAAACAATTACTTTAGTAATCATATTGATTTTAATGTTATGCTGAATACAGACTTGATAATTTAAATTTGTACCATTATTATCATGTCCCTTTCTGCTTCAGGCAGGCTTGGTCTTGGCGTCACTGTGGTAGTCACTCCTCCCTTGAAGGAACATGTTGCCGGCTGGTTTTCGGAAAATGTCACCCTAATGACTTTTGCTATGGCCTTGGGCATCCGTGTCTCATACCTGATGATGTCTGCTAAGTGCTCCTGAAAATTGTAATTGAAACAAGAGGGCCAAGATTGCCCTAGATCGCACACCTGAGACCAAAGACACTATAAACAGTTTTCATCTGGTATAACCCGTTTCTACATAGATTTTGATCAAAACCAACACTAATGTTCATGAACACTGGATGCAGGTCAATTTACATTCTGTGTAAATACATGTTGTATGATTATTGAAGAAATGAAGGTGCTATTATACTGTAAACAAGCTAAAATGTAGCAATTTTTCTAAGTTGAGAGCCCATAACTCTACAAGTACTAGTTCAATTCCACCCATAATCAAACTCATCAAAGACCTTCAGGTTAAACAAATTTACTGATTAATATGATAAGAATTAGTCAATAAATGAAGTCACTAGAGTGTAAACAAAATCCAATGTTTTTATCTTATAACACTATATGCATATTTTTAAATATCATGGTTTTCATGGACAAGCAAAAATTATCATTGTTCAAGGTAAGGGAAAAGTCAGGGAATTTTGAATTTGATCAGGGAAATCAGTCATATTGATTAATACATAATACACTTGTATGTATAATTATGTTGCCTGAAATATATTTGTGAATTTCATAGTACAGCTGGAGAAGAGAGAGTTAGTTGACTAATACTTAGGGTGAATTAATAGGGAGGAAATGTGTACACCACCCTCTAAATGCTCTAAAACAGAACTAATAGATATTTAGTAGCATGGAATTTCATGCATGTTTTAGCATGATAAAAACAAAATAATGCTTGACATTAAAAGTATATTTCATGCTTATAGATACATGTAACATGTATTAGCTGCTGACTTGTTGGTGCTAATTTTGATCAGGGAACTTTGAATTGTTGTCTTCATGAGAACCATGAATATCTGTCATCAAAGTATTGTTTGATTTAACGGAGCAAACAAAATTTACATGTAAACATACTGAATCATGCTTAAAGGTTACTAAGCTCAATTAGTTAGTGTACTCACTTGGTCATTTACCTGTTTTCTTGCACATATTCTCTCTGCTACACCTGGAAAAGTTCACCAAAGAAATTTCAGAAGAAGCAAATTACAGTTTCTACTTTTGAGTATTAAAAACTCCTATCATTTTATAACTAAAGACCATATTGACCTAGTTTCATTTATTTATCAAGAAAATAATGTACCCAATGCAGGGCTCAAACCCGTGACCTCCTGCTTACAAGTCAGATGCTCTACCAACTGAGCTAATCAGGCTGGTGAATATCACAGCCAATTTATAAATACAATATATCACACCACTACATACTAGTATTTAAACCATTATAGTAAGTTCATATGTATGTTGGTAAGAGAAATGATATGTGCCTGATATGCCCGATGCCAAATTTTCATTAGTAGACAGACTATTTCAAAGCTTTGACACAGCTAAAATTATTAGCACAGTCTTTTTTAAGGTTGACATACATTGAAACGAAGCAGCCAATCTTCAACAACAATGCTCCCCCCCCCAAAATCTAGATTTTGACAAATTTGGAAAACAACAACTGGCCTAGTGAAATGTCTGGACAGTCTGGATAATTTATAACCATGCAAATGAAGGATTGAAATAAATGACAACTTATTGAAGCTTTTTCCACAATACTTATGACCCAGTGATCACAATAATTAGACTTGTTTTAAAACACACATTGAATCAAGTTACATTGAATAATCAGATAGGCATGGATGTTTTCATATTTCTTACTTTGTTGGCACTTAGCAAATCGTGCAGCGTCAGGCGAGTTCTTATTGGGGTTCAAACTTCTTGCATTCTTGGCTCTGTATGCTCCATGGTTTTCACCTGTTTGAATTGTAAGAAGAAGAAAATTTGTTTATCATATATTGTGATCTGTGATACATTTATACAATATACATAAATACAAACACAATAAAAATAACCTGGCCCCATGGGCCTATGAGTCACTATTAACAGACATGTACATATGTAAGTATTTCATCCTTTTTCGGTTATTCTAAAATGCTAAAAAGTTAATATGATTATGAATGGCACATCTACAGCATGCTAATAAAAATGTTAATTCACACTGAACTTTTTGTTAAAAGGTATTGAATACTTGACAATATCATTAGAATATATATCTACTGTTCATTATGCTATCGACGGAAACAGAAATGCACTCATCCTTTGACTATTAGGGCTACTTTACAATATATGGTCATTACAAAACAATTTAAACAGCATTACTAAGATGTTAAGTATACATTTTGTGTATATTGTATGATAAATGCTGGAAGATTAAGATGAATAATTATTAATGCTTCGCATCTTCCTAAATAACAGTAAATGCATATACAGTCAAAAACAAGCAAACTCACTAACAAATTAGAATACCAGGCAATGCAAATTTCACTATCGGACGCCTAAATCGAAACGAAATAATTAGACTTCTCTTATGAAATGGACTACAATTAGAACTGTGTATTGGTCCTTTAAAGCGTATCACGATATATCACAATTAATATTTCATGCTGTATCGCGATACATATCGTGATATATATGAATAGTAAATTTACAGAAAAACATTACCAATTAACATTTATATAATGACTATAGCTGACAGTGTAGTTTCACACTTCAAAATTGTTTTTAGCTATGTTGAAACTATTAATGCATGTATAAATATGTACGTGTGCACAGTTAATAATATTACAAGACTGACCAGCATTTAGACATAAATAACACTTTAAAACAATGTATGAACTTTTTTTCCTATAATAAACATCAAGGACTTATATAAAAGTCCTTGTAAACATAAAGTTCAGTTATTTAATTTAAGCTAAACCCAATATATCGGTATGCTGAAAAGAATTTGTGATATTCATATTGTCTAGCTGATATAGCGATATAGCGATAAACCGATAAAACCTCCCAGATCTAACTACAATAAAGAATGATAACCTACCACTGTCTTGAGAGTGTCAAGAAATACGATAGATCTGGAGTTTGCTATTTAGACAGCATAAGAAGCATAGATCGTATAATACGCAAAGTATGAGTTATAATCTATATAAAGAATATAATGCATTAACAAATAAACATTCGAAATGGGTTATATATACAATTGCATGTGCAATGTGATAGTCTTTAGTTTAGACCATCTTAAGCAAATACACTACTTTTGAATCAAGATTGAGTTTAAACATTTAGGTTATGTTATCATGTACATATAGCATCACGCTTATAACTAGATATTTTGCCACTTTTCAAACATGGTTTTTAAACAAACACTTTAGTTTATCACTGTCATTTAGTCCAATGAATAGATTTTCATTAAGGAAATCACCAAATGACTGACATCTAATACCATTGTACTTCCGACAATGCAACATAAAGTGAGTTTCGTCCTCCACAAAATTGCTCAAACAAGCCTACAGAATCTATCATTTAGTGGTTCACCAATATAGCTTCCTGTTTCAACCCTGAGTGGGAGTATTCCACAATGGAATTGTGCCGTGTGTGTCCATACTTAGTCAAATTGAACAGAATATAGTCTTTAGTATAAAAGATCTGTACTTTCTGAATTTCGGGGGCGTTCCATCATATCTTTCCACTGAGTAAAGTAAAGATCTTTCATTTTAGCTTCCTCAATCTTGAGATCAACATGAGATTCAGTATGGAAATAATTTAAAAGACCAAGTGAAGTCATAAAATACTTTATCTCACTGCACCAGTTATTATTACATAATTCATAATCATGAGCAAACACTAATTTCGTAAACCTATCATTATCAAAGTTTACAAATATATTCCGATATGTAAGCATATTCAACCATCTTCTATATCGGCTAGGAACCCAACCTATATCACCGATTATTGCTGCCACAGAGGCAAATCTGTGAATGCCTAGATATAATATCTGATAGACCTACAGTTCTCAACATTACCAAGATTACCAATTTTTATAACCCATACAGTGGAGCAGTAATCCATAACCGGAACAACACATGAATTAAACACCAGTTTTTGTAGGATTTAAAACCTAAGTCCGGCATCCCATGAATTTTATTCATCAATCCACCAAGTGCGCGACCAGCAGCTTTACCTAAAGCATAATAATGGTTATCAAATTTCAGTTTTTCATCGAAGATTACACCTTGGTATATATATTTGTATTCTTTGACTAGTTCCAATATATTATTTCCAAAGTAGTAATTGGATTCCTTAGAGGGATGTCGACATCTCCTAAAATCCATACATATTTATTTTTCCGATAATGATTGATACCAGCCACCTCTTGCACTAATTATGAAGTGTATCTAGCATGGTTTGCAAGTCACGTTCGGATTATGCAATAAGGACAATGTCGTCCCCGTGGGATAGTATGGATATCGCAGTATCACTCGATAATCACTCTAAGACCAAGATCATTTATCTCACTAACAAGTTTGTTGTTTATTCTTATACAAGTGGTTGTGTGCTCATACATGCTTTTCACAGCACTGTACATCTTTCCATCTATGCTGTTTAACAATAGTTTGTACAGAAGTATGTCTCTATCGACAAAGTAAAAGGCCTTCTGTAGGTCGAAGAAGGCCGTATGAAGATTGTTATGGTTTCGAATGAGAATATACTTAGTGAGTAGACATGATCCTCACATGAACTACCACAACAAAAAACTTTTCGTTTGTCTGCTAAAATGTCAGCATCTTCCAAATAACAACTAATTCTCTTGTTTATAAAAGAACTATACAGTTTACTAATGCATGGGAGTAATGATACCTCTGTAATTCAACAGTAACCGTTTATCAGAGTTTTGGTCTTTTAAAATGGGATAGATATACCGGTAATGGCTTTCCTCCAATACACTACTGTGACTCTTGAAGACTTTCATTATTAAATGTGTTGACAGACATATAAATACACAGACTTATAGGTACTGCTCAGTTAGGATAATGTGATAGTGACATTTCAAATATAGTATTCTACATTTTTGTAACAACCTGTACAGTAACTATAATTGCTGAGATAATTTAAAGCGACTGGATTCAGTACAACTTGCTGGTATGTACACTTTGAATGTATTGTGTTTTGAAAAACTATTGGTGTGTCTTATACACATCAGGGTCTTTCAATTGAATGGTCAGATATAGCTGGACTCGTGCTCTTCAGGCCCTTATCTCTGTATAAACATCAAGTTGTGCTATCGATACTTAGCGCAGAGCTTTTTTCACGCGTGTATAGATAACACACACATTTTCAATTTCCATTTAGTCAAAACAAGAGATCGAACATTTAAAATAAAATCATGAATTAACGGAGTAATGATCTTTCTAAAATGTGTTGCAAGTATTTCAGCGATAGATGATTATTAAAGACGGAATCACTTACTAAAAATAGTAAAATTGGTCAAACTCAAAATGGCGAGTTCGTCAAAAAGGGTCAAATTCATGTATCATTATTTCTTAGCATCGGAATCAATATGAAAAAGTAACTGCATGATTTACTTCAACAACCTTTAAAAGACATGAAATTAATCCCGACTACATCACTCTATAACTTAAAAGGGTTATATTTACTTACGAAAAATACACGCTTTGCGAAAACAATCTAGATCTGGGCTTAAAACGAGTTTTCGTCCATTTATGTACCGTCGGATTTCAACATAAATAAATGGATTTTGTCCTAAGAAATTGGTCAAATTAGAAGGAGATTCTTACGATCTAACTTTTCGTGGAGCTCTACACCAATAAAATGATTAGTAATTTGTGAATATTTGGGTATCTATTTCAATGCGATCTTCACCGTTTCACAATGACGGCCATCTTGCGCGCGATCACGTGATCGCTACACAACGCTTTAATTTACGGAGTCCAGACCCTTCTATTTGAGTGACCCTGTACACATCAAACAAACAAAGTGTGTGTTTTCTGAAGGGCAAATCCATTTTAATCCTTCAAGCTCTCAACGTTTGGTATAATGATTGTGTGCACAAACTTGAATTTTAACAGTACATTTTTTCAGATAACAATAGGGATTAACCGACAGTTTGTCACTTACCTGTATTTAATATAGTATTGATTATAACAGATTTAGAAGTTTTAATCTTTACAGGTAATTTAGTAATAGATACAGTATGAGTTTTTCTTCAAAAGTGTCTTCTTACAGACATAAGAAGACGGCTTGCTTAGACATACAACCAATTTGTCTGAGGTGAAGCTGAGTATAAATGGTTGTTTGTCTTATATATATATATAACGAACTGTCTTCTTAGCGTCTGTAAGAAGACATTTTTGAGGAAAATATGAGTATATGTATCTGACTTATATGACGATAAAGGATTGTGTCCACGTGAAAGTAGGGTTATTGAAAAGTGCTTTCTTACAAACATATAAAGACACTTTTTGAATAGCTCTGCTGGGAGTATTAAGTTGTATAATGCATTCATGATATAAATTTAACCAGTTTTATTTATTTATTCATTTATTTATTTATATCATAAATGAGTATAATAATTTAAATTGACCAATGTGACTCCTTATGGTAAATATCCCATCCTTTAGGGAACTAAATGTTAGTTATTATAATAATTATAGAGGAGACATTTCAGTGGAAACGCACTGAGCTGTCAATTCAGAGGTCACCGGGTTCAATCCCGGCCTGGGCCATGGAGATTTCAGAAATTCTATTCAATATTCAAATTATTCATAGTATTTCCCGCTATGTCTGACCGTGTGGCCTGTGTAAGTACTGGTAAAAGGTGCCAGGAAGCTGTGTATCAGTGCTATACGCTGGGCACATTAAAGAATCAGGCTGTCTATTCGAAGTAAGAGCTATAGGTGCACCCCATATCTAATATCTTTCTCTCCCTTCTGGGGGCTTTCTCTCAGTCAGTCCCTCCGGTCAGATTATGCTGTATCTGCACTGGTAGAGGATGCACCTGTGCCCTTGTGGCTGCAACATATTTTAAGCGCCTTTGAACATACGAACAGTATGAAAATGGTGCTACGAGGGGTGTCCCATCAATGAAAATTGGCAGAAATGAAGTAATAATTCATTATAAATGTATAGTAACTAATCATCGAGAGGGTGGGGCAGGTCAAACTTTTTTTAAGTATTGTATTCATTATTGTCCATATCTTTAAACAAAACCAACTGATTTTGGTGCAATGGACGTCATGTCTGCCAACTGACCAAATATTGACATTATATCCTTCAACATCTTTGTTCTGCGATACTAACCACCCAAGCGGTTGTCAAAGAAATTTGTAAAAAATGACGTCAATTTATTGTTCGGAACATCACACAATTATAAAATATTGTGTCAATCTTGGTAAAACACTCACGCAGACCAGAGATATGTAACAAAAAGCAGAAGTAAAACCAGTCCTGTGCAGATGACCGATATTCAAGTGGCATAAACAATTTAAAGATGGAAGGCAGGACATCCAGGATGAAAAGGGTCATGTACTAAAGGCCACATTAGCTATCGCGTCAGTACAAAAAATAAAGGACGCTGTTGATCAAGATCGCAGATTCACAGTGATTATCGGTGGCCTCACAGGCAGTTATTTCTCACCTTGACAGGAACTGGTATAGGGAGACATTAAATCAATGGATAGCCAGATATAAGAAATGTTTTAAGTGGTGACTCCATTGAGAAATATGAAACAATAATGTTAAGCTATTCACTACTGACGTCCTAACGTCACGATGACCTGGCCCGCCTACAGTACACTTGAGTACTTTGGACGACTGTCATGTCCATACCAATTTGTGTAAACAACGGAAATTGTGCATACTCTTTAAGTAAACATGTGTCCAGATGGCAGTAAAGTTTTGTGTCATTATCTCTGACCGTTTTCAAGTTACAGCAAAAGTCCATGTAATTCTGGGACATCCCTTGTATATAAATCTGGTATCTATCTATTATTACAAGAGGGCCAAGATGGCCCTATATCGCTCATATGACAGTCATTGTTTACTCATAAAAACATTGTTTTGAACCTGTGTCATGAAATCTGTACATACAGAGCTGACCCATGTTCGAACTTGTCCAACATATCATTAAGACAAACATTCTGACAAGGTTTGGTGAAGATCCAACCAAAATTATAGTACATGCATCTACAGTGTTAACAAGGTATTCCTAAGATTTGACCTGGTGACCTAGTTTTCAACCCCAGATGACCCATTTTCTAACTCATCCAAGATATCATGAAGACAAACATTCTGACATTAAGGTTTCATAAAGATCAAATCAAAGAATAACTCTCGTCCAAGATTTTGTCTATCTAATTGACGTTGGGGGGGGGGGTGGCGACAGCTGTAATCTTTTTATTTCTGTAGTTCGAATTCCAAGAATTGGCAGTAATATCAGGAATAGTAAAACACATGCTATGGGTCTATTTAAACCCATATATTTGTAATACTGTAGCTTAAACACCCCTTTTGCATAAAGGGGTATTTTTTTGCTCATACCCTAATATGAATTAAAGGATTGAATGTTAAACATATGCCTAGACTGTTCCCTCTGCTTGAACCTGACCTGAGAGAGATTGTGTGCATGCTCAAAATAGGGAACATTGACAAATGTCGACAAATAACTTCGAACACAAACAATTCACGGAATGAATGGAGACTACATGTACACCAAAACCTAAATCGGTGACTTTTCGGTTAGGTGGGACAGGGCAGTAAAACTGACCGTGTATTCCTTTCGTCACTGGTAATATGACACTGTATATAAGAACATGTAACCTTGGAACTTGAAGCAAAGTACAAAGGTACTTATATGTATCATATGATCATTCTACATGTACATGCCACAAAGGAACCTTTCTGACATTGACCATATTGATAGATCATTGAAAACAAGAAATGTCTTTAAAAAGACAGTCGCAAAGTGTTATACAAGTAAATTCATCTCATAATAAAATCATTGATTTGTTTTCTCAAATTCTCGCAGGATGAAGAGCTCTTTCTGTTCCCGTAATCATGGCTTCACAATCGAAAAAATGGAGAGCAATTCTTAGTTTCTTGAAATCGGTGTCTTCTAATGATTATGAACAATGATGATACAAGTGTTAATGTTGTTAAAGAGACAGAGCCCTAACCCTCATACAAGTTCCCATCCGCGAGTGTTAGTAAGTAAGCAGAAACAGGCATCGGCGTATATGGTTCCTCACCCACTCAAAGTCATACTAGCAAATGTTCAAAGTAATGAGTGTAAAGAACAAAAAAATCCACTTCTATTAATTTTGCTGTGTAAACAAGTCTAGAAACAAGTATAAGACAATCCATTCCTTGGATTAACTTTATCTGAAAACCTGACATGGTCAATTCATATATTAAACGTTATCACTAAAAAGGCAAATTCTACCCTGGCTTTACTCATGCAGTAGCTAGGAACTGTGAGTTGCAGTGTAGGAGAACAGCTTATATCTGAGCCTGGTTAGGTCATACTTAGACAATAGTGCCATAATCTGGAATCCATACTTAAAAAGGATGTACTGAACTTGAGAAAATCCAACATCACCAAGCAGCAAGATTCATCACTAATGATTAATTTTCCCAAAAAGAAGAATGTGTCTCAAATGTGCTTGAAGTGTTAAAACAACCAACATTGGAAGAACAGTGTGCAGACAACAGACCAATCTTCCTATTCAAAGTGGCGGAGGGTATGGTGTACCACAGCTTCTGAATTTTTAATACCAGCACGGGCATATTAAACCGAAACAGTTTGATGATTGTGTGTCATTAAATATATGTGTATATGCCGTAATAAGCCCTTCTCAGATTCAGATACTTCGCGAATATGAAATTCATATAACTAGCACTTACAACACAAATAAAAACAGTCATATTTCATCGTTAAATACACCACATTATCAACAAGAATAAGAACATACCATGTATTAATTCATAAACAGAAGAAAACTGTACATCTACATGCGTAGATCTGCTGGACGCTTGCTGAACATGATTTTGACAAGGGAAACAAATCTAAATGACTAAATCAAAGTACTGAAAGCTCCTGATTAAGAATTATTCACAACGTCTCTCTCAGTCTAGAACATCGGTTATCTTAGGTAAAAAGCAAACAACGATCAAAACGTTTACCACTGAGTGAATGGTTTCAGAAGTGCTTCAAAATACAAAGCTTTTGATAGTTAATATGAAATAAGGCACTGCTTATAATGGGAATGTATGTATGTCAAAATAAGAAAATGGGATTTTAAATAGCCTCAGGTAGATGCACATGTAGTTAGAATGTTTCACTTGCACTGCTCATATTTGAAGTAATGTCACTGCTCCCCCGTAAGCCCCAAAACAAACAGTACAAAATAAGTTTTTTATTTTTATTTTTTTTTACCGTTACGAAAGTCAGATCGGGATTCGAACCCGAATTTCCCCATAGCCAATTACAGGCCTGGGTTGCTCTATCCAATTAAGCTATCTGACCATAAAATTATGGGTGAACTGCAATTTTGAAAATTAAGTGGTTATTTTAATAATAGTTAGATAATTTATTCAAAAGTACTATGATTATTACGGAATCCGTCTAGATTTAAGTGTAAAGTTGTTAACAGTACCACGTTTTAAATACCGGAAATAGCCGTATACTGAAATACACCTCTAATAATTACTTACTGAGTGTATCATATTTGTTGTAAATATTACTAAATAACACCTGGACAGAAGAGCAACTTTATAACAATCCTATCAAGTATCTAAAACATAAAGTGACATGATATACCAAAAAAAGATGACACTGTAAGACATCGAAGGTCACAAACATAAAAAGCAATGCTCTTGAACAAGAAATAAAAAAAAATAAAAACTTTAAATATCATTATCCTTTTAAGTATTCAAATCCACCAAGCCATATATTAGTAATACAAGATGCACACATTTTAAAGGCTATCCATTATAGCTATTGAAGAAGTCTAGCTGGTATATATCACGCACCTGACTCCAGATATCGGAAGCGATTTTCACGTTACACATGCCAATAACGTTAGAGAACTAACTGTTACACGTATTTAAAAAAATACAAATGCATCTGGCACGAAATATCGGTAATGAACCTTTTCAATGTATAACATAGAACATACAGTACATCCTCTGTAGAGCAACATCCTGTGATAGCTACAAATATTGGCCGTTGTATAGAGGTTGTTGCTATGCAGAGGTTTAATTTAAAGTAGATATCAGCTTCGGATAATTTTGAAGGTGTTGTTGATCTAGAGAGGGCCGCTCTGGAGAGGTTATACTGTAGTTTATTACAATACCGCATACATAACTAAAGGCTAAAAAAGCCCATGACAATAAAAAGGACAAATGCATTTACACAAAACATACTTTATATCTTCATACAAAGGAATACGTATGTTAATACATGCAGAAAACAACAAAAAGAAGACAAGTACATGGCATTTTAAGTGATTTAACTGGACGTATGAAGAATTTTTTATTATAAGAGTAAAATGTGCTGTACTTTTGCGGTTATTATCTATTTCCTAGCCAGTATATACTGACTTAAATCCCTTAATTGTTGACTTATCTTATATCTATCATCATATACAAGATCAAAATTCACATATAACGAAATGGAGAATTACCGTCATACGAAGTTATTGCATATCTTAGAATCTGTGTGCATTCATTTATGTGTATTGGTTGTTTGAAGAAAATATCAAAATGGTCAATATAATTCTCAGATGCAAATAATCTGGTTCTATTTTGCGATAACTATGTACTTATTCCAGAGACAGTATGCTACCTACATGCCTTAATAAACGAGCTTATTAAATGAGTATACTTTGCAATCCAAGCATGTTATGCATAACACAAAATATCAATATATAGATTCAATGAGTATTACACATTTAGTGAATAATAAAACTGAACCTTGCATACGGCCGAAGAATTAATGCTTTGGGTTTCGCGTAAAGGTAAAGGGTTTTGTTTTATTATAGTGTTGTCCCTATTAAAAGGGTCAACCAAGTTGGCTTATGGGACACCAATTCTTTGCACAGTAGCCCCGAATCCCTTCTCCTTTCAATGGGTGCCTGACGGAGACAGGCCAACGGAAGGCATTGCATTTTGTATTTAACTAGCGGGCGACTCACCATCTGACCGCATCAGTTCTAACCCAGTCTCAACCGGGGTTCGAACCTTCGATCTCCAGCTCCGAAGACGGACACCCAACCATTCGGCCTCAGTCGAGTATTAGATTAGTATTATATTTATTAGATCCAATTCATTCTAAATTTCTTCCCAAATTCTCTGTATATTGAACAACATGTCTTCGTTTGTTTCCATGCTTTGGTTGAAAATAACAACAATTAAAAAATAATCTAAGACGAAAATGAATGGTACATGTATATGACGTGGGATTGTACACATATTTTTTTGTGATTGATGCTTAAAAAACAAAATATATCAAAATTAGTAAACAAATGGTGTTTTGCATATTTTGGATGAAAATGTGTGATATTGATTTTGCGGTTCTCAAAGTACAACCCTCGTAGTTGTTCTATATACACAGTATATCGACCAGATGAAATACTTAACGAGTTCATGAGTAATCAAAGCGTATTATGCATATATAACGAAAAATATCAATCTTAGATTCAAATGAGTATTATGCATGTAGGGAATACTGAACTTGACATAGCATACGGTCAAAGTATTATTGTGTTGGGTTTCGAGTATTCATACATTATACGAAATGAGATTAATGTGTTATCAATATACGCGCTAAGTTTACCGTACACAAATTATGAATTTATGTGATTAAAATGATATTATACATGTAGCAAATTATAAATGAAAGTCGCGCGTCTCCTGTATTTATTGTACATACAAGATATCATCGAAATTCATTATAAATTTTGAAATAAACTATCATCCCCAATTGTCAATGACCACATATGTATCCTTATCCCACTTATCCGCTAACTTGTTCTTACCCTTCAAACCAACATTCCTGATTAAAACCCTATCTCCCTTTGCCAGTTTAACTTCTCTTACCCTGACATCATACCGCTTCTTATGTCGTCTTGCCTGTTTGCTGGCCTCAGGGCTTGCTACCTTATAGGCAAAGTCAAGGCGCCTCTTCAAATCAGAAACATAATTTGACTGACGTTTACTTACAGATTTGTCAGGTGTGATTCCTAAAAATGCATCAATAGCTAGACGCGGATGTCTACCAAACATTAACAAGAGGGCCAAGATGGCCCTATATCGCTCACATGACAATCACTGTTCACTCATTAAAACATTGTTTTGAACCGGTGACCTAGTTTTTGACCCCAGACGACCTATGTTCGAATTTGTCTTACATATCATTAAGACAAACAGTCTGACTAGGTTTGGTGAAGATACGATCAAAATTTGACATCTACAGTGTTAATAAGGTTTTCCTAAGATTTGACTTTGTGACCTGGTTTTTGACCCTAGGTGACCCATATTTAAACTTGTCCTTAATATTATTAAGACAAACAATCTGACAAGGTTTGGCCAAGATCCTATCAAAACCATGACATTTAGAGCTTTTACAAGATTTTTACCTAAGATTTGACCTTGTGACCCAGTTTTTGAACCCGGCTGACCCATGTTCATCCTTGACCCACATATCATTGAGGCAAACATTTTGACAAGGTTTGGTGAAGATCCAATTAAAACTGTGACATCTACAGTGTTAACAAAGTTTTCCTAAGATTTGACCTGGTGACCTAGTTATTAACCCCAGATGACCCATATTTATACTCGACCGTTATATCATCAAAAAACAAACGATTTGACAAAGTTTGGTGAAGATCCAATAATAACTGTGAAATCTACAGTGTTAACATGTTTTTTCATAAGATTTGACCTAGCGACCTAGTTTTTGACCCAAGATGACCCATGTTCGAACTCGTCCAAGATATTATGAAGACAAACATTCTGACAAGGTTTCATGATCATCCAATCAAAACAGTGTCTTCTAGAGTGTTCACAAGGTTTTCCAGCAATTTGCCCTAGTGACCTAATTTTACTACAGAAATGACCCATTATCAAACTTGACCTTCATATTATTAAAATAAACATTCTGACAAAGTTTCATGAAGATAAAGTCAAAACAGTGATTTCTAAAGTGTTCACAAGGTTTTCCCTTATTTGGCCCTGGTGACCTAGTTTTTGACCCCAAATTGTCCAATATCGAACTCGTCCGAGATTTTGTTGATATTAACGTTCTGACCCAGTTTTGCTAAAATTGAGCCAAAAATGTGGCCCCTAGTGTGGTCACAACAAAATGTTTGACGACGCACACCGCACGATGCACGACGCCGGACGCCGGACGGAGAGTGATCCTAATAGCTCACTTTGTCACTTTGTGACATGTGAGCTAAAAAATGAGGAGTAACACCAGTACTCTCATGTCTAGTGGCATTATAAGCATGCACTAATGCAGGAACATGCGATTTCCAAGAAGCCTTTTGTTGGTCACTCAAGGTGCCCAACATATTAAGAAGTGTCTGATTGAATCGCTCAGGCATACCGTTACCCTGGGGATGATAAGGGGTGGTGCGAGTTTTCTCAATATTGGCCAACTTACACAACTCCTTAATGACAGCTCCGTCAAAATTTCTACCTTGATCACTGTGTAACCTAGCAGGAAACCCATAATGACAAATGAAAAATTCGAATAGCATTTTGGCCATAGTGTGAGCAGTTTGGTTACGAGTGGGTATGGCCTGGGCATATCTAGTGAAATGGTCTGTAATAACCAAGATATTTTCATATCCTCCAGCCGACATCTCAAGAGATAAAAAATCCATGCACACAAGTTCCATTGGATATGTTGTATGTACAGACACAAGAGGGGCAGCTGGATTGCAACCAGTCTTGCGTCTGGGACACTCTCACTCGACTTTCAACGAAAGAATCCATCCCGGGCCAAAAGAATCTGGACTTGAACAATGAAAGAGTCCTGTCTCTATCCTGGTGACCAGCATCGTCATGTATACCCATAAAAACACTATCATGAAAAACAACAGGTAAAACAATTTGAATAACAGGGTGGCCACTCACCAAACCATTCCTATATAAAATCCCCTCCTTTACAAACAAGGATGAGCGTTCACGCAGGAAACGTCTTACATCTGCACCTTCCAGGGCACATTGCCTACTGGTAAGATGATGACCAGAAGAAATAAGACAGACAACTCTCTTAATAACAGGATCATTTTACTGCTCCTCTTTCCAATCAATGTTGCTGAAAGGAACACCATCCTCTACAGCTTCAGTGATAGGATCAATAGCAACATGCTGATCAAGTGAGATGCATTCAACAGAGGGAACCTCCTCAACCTTATACATATGAAACTTGCAAACAGCCTTAATAGCACCATTGAACAATATCGAGGGTTCCAAAGGTTGGGGAGGTGGCAGACGTGACAAGCTGTCTGCATCAATATTTAACCGGCCACTCCTATACTGTAAGGAGAAGTTTTAAGTTGCTAGGGAAGCTAACCATCTAATAGATGCGAAGTCGCATCCAACTTGGCGGTAGTACAAACATATGTAAGTGGATTGCTGTCAGTCCGGACCTGGAATTGGTTACCGTACAAATACTCATGGAATTTATTGACCACAGCCCATTTCAACACCAAAAACACGCTTGTGAGCGGGATAATTACTTTCAGCAGGTCTAAGACCCTGACTTGCATAAGCTATAACCCTCTCTTGACCATCATGCTCTTGATACAATACCGCACCAAGTCCCTGACCACTAGCATCAACGTTCAAAATAAAGGGTCTTTTGTAATCGGCATAAGCCAATACAGGGGGAGAGGTGAGCATTTCAATAAGGGTGTCAAATGCAGACTGCTGATCTACAGACCATGTCCAAGGGGTTGCCTTATGCCTAGTCTTGCTTTTTTTGTTGGTCTGGTGTCCTACAAGTAAAGCATTGAGTGGCTTTACAATAGACGCAAAGTCTTCAATAAACCGGCGGTAATACCCTGCAAAGCCCAAAAAACTTTGGAGTTCCTTTATACAAGTAGGAACAGGATACTTTTGTAGGACCACTATCTTTTTCGGATCAGTCTCAATCCCACGGGCACTTACAATATGGCCTAGGTACTGTACCTGTGACTGGAAAAATTCACATTTTGAACCTTTGAGTTTTAACCCATACAACTCCAGACGTTTAAAAACAGCTTCCAGACGGCTAAAGTGTGACTCAATACAATCAGAAAATATAATAATATCATCCAAATAGATGAGACAATCACGAAGATGGAGTTCTCCCATACAGCGTGCTATTAGCCGTTGAAATGTTGCGGGAGCATAAGTTAACCCAAACGCCATCCTGTTACACTCATAAAACCCTAGTGGTCCAACACTAAAAGTCTTATGCCTATCCTCTTCCTTGATGGGCACCTGCCAATACCCTGAGCGAAGGTCAAGTTTAGTAAATAATTTTGACCCTGCCAAGGCATCAGTAGTTTCCTCTATCCAAGGAAGAGCATAAACATCCTTAACTGTACGGCCATTTAGTTTCCTAGTCAATACAAAAATGTAGTGAGTTATCTTTCTTGCGAACCAGTACAAACTTGGAGGAAAAGGGACTCTTAGACTCCCTTATGGCACCTGACTCTAACATTTCCTTCAAATGTTCTCTAACCTCCACGTACATACCAGGCGGTATACGCCTGTAAGGATCCTTAAATGGAGTGGGGTCACTTAACTCTATCTCATGCTGCACTTCATCAGTACACCCCAGGTCACATACACTAGATGAAAATATATGTCTCCAATCAGATAAAAATTCTTTCGCCCTAGTCTTTTGTTCAGGGGATAAAGTGTCCTCAGGGACGTGTATACTAAGTTCCTCTAATGATTTTTCATGATGGTTATGCATTTTAGCTTTGCATCCTTCAAGAGGATCAATAGAGCGAACAACACATTAGTGACAGCATGGAAATAATAAAAGGTTTAACCGAACAATAAAATGACACCTAAATCAGGGTGGCCACAGAAATCCGAAAGTAAAATTCCCTGATCTTTCACTGAATTTTCCCTGACCACAAGTTTTTTTCCCTGATCACTTCTTGAGGCAGAAGCTAACACAATACAGTACACTGTAAATGTATCACCTCCAATCACCCCTTAAAGACATACCTTATCAACTTTTGTTATAATCATAATACATTTGATAGAATAAGCATTAAAGTTAAACCTTGCTAATCAATTCCACAGGCAATTTGTTCAATTTCAGCCATTGACCAAAAATGTTATATACCAATTGTAGGCTATAATAAGCTATGTAGTTAACCATGATGTCAAGTCAGTTATATGCCTAAGATTTAATACAGAGGATACTTGACAGTCATAGATGTACAAAACGCTGCATTCTGACATTATTGGATAGAAGAATATATTTGTTATCAAATTTAATAGCACTTGAATTTAAACTATTTTTATTGATACATTTGTACTTGTCATCCAGGCATTACATGTCAGACACCAACTATCAATATACATGTACTGTTATATTGAAGTTCAATGACTTAAACAATTGTCTGTGTTTAATGTCAGTAATTAATTATGGGACCTCCCAAAATGTTGTTGTACGACATTTTGATAGCTATGCAGTGAATATAAAGTGAGTGTTGATGGATGACAAAAGTCAGCCCCACCATGCTCATGCTGTTGAAGATTATATATACGTCATGAGGCTATAACAACTATTTCATGGCCTGTAATTGGAGCCCTGATCTCAATCCCGTCGTATATGGTTGGGATATTATTATATGAAAAAACAAATTATTCAAATAAGAACAAGCTTTCCACCAGAAATGGGACAATAACACCAAATTCAACATCTCATTCAGTCAATGAGGAGTATTCATGATGTTATTCCAGATACTGACACAGGTGCTATATTATTGACACTGATGAAATTTGTCTTTGATTAGTGACAGCATGGAAATAATAACAAGGTTTAACCGAACAATAAGATGACACCTAAATGCTGTCGCAAGCCTTTGACTAGTGACAGCATGGAAATAATAACAAGGTTTAACCGAACAATAAGATGACACCTAAATGCTGTCGCAAGCCTTTGACTAGTGACAGCATGGAAATAATAACAAGGTTTAACCGAACAATAAGATGACACCTAAATGCTGTCGCAAGCCTTTGATTAGTGACAGCATGGAAGGTTGCTACAATTTACATTAAACTGAAACGGGTACAGAACAGTTACAAAACGCTCCACTCAGACGGTAGAACGGATAATTACACAGCACAACAACCGGATAAATGAATAGATTCTGGTGAGTCGTTCATTCTGGTTACAATAAAAACAATACTTAGTTTGTTACTGATGATTCCAACGAACAGTAGTCACACCAAGCCACAAAGTTTGACAGGTAGAAATATACATGAAGTACACAAGAAATTCACACGGCACACGTGTTTACGCCAGAACTGATGACGTCGTTACGGATGGGTCTGCCTAAAGTACGTAAAGTGGCGTAAGGTGGCGTAAGGAGGCGTAAGGTAGGTATACAAGAACAAGAAAGCAAGCAACCCTGTTCAAAAACGGGTTAATTTGTAAATTTTGTCTTAGGAACAAATATTTATCGTATATCTATGTAAAATGAAGCATCACAAATGCTTATATATATATTACGAAACCTGTACAAGTATTGATTAATGTGTTGTATAAAGTGATCATACATGTACGTCTGACGGGCTACAAATCACTTTATACAAAGCAGTTTTATAAGCTGATTTTGATATAAATCAAGCTTAATTAACAAATGTTGTTCAAAATAACTATGTATTTTGTTTCAACAACTAGAATCTTACGGCGTAAGGAAGGTACCTTTATAGAACGTGTTTGCAACCTAATTAAGTGGCGTAAGGTGGATGAATACTGGCGTAAAGTGGATATTAAATAGTTTTTATTGATACATTTTCCCATTAAATCAATGTGTATCGTATAATTATATAAAATGAAGTTCACAAGTGCTACTTTGTATTCTGAAATCAATGCATTTCTACTTAAAGGTGTGACATAACGTAATCATGCCTGTGCTATATGAGCTATACATTTTCACATTGTGGCGTAAGGTGGCGTAAAGTGGCGTAAGGTGGGTATAAAACAGGTTAATTTGGTTAATTTTGTCTTATGAACAAATATTTATCGTAATCACAAATGCTTAATACACATTATGAAACCCGTACAAGTATAGTTTTAAAAAGTCGCGTAAGGTGGCGTAAAGTGGCGTAAGGTGGGTTAATTGGTAAATCTTGTCTTAGGAACAAATATTTATCATTTACATTTTTTTATCGAAAACGTGACGTGAAGGGTTGTTTCTAGGCACTATACAAAGATGAGCCTCTCAGTCCATGAATAAATTTGTTATCTTTATCAACCACATCTATCTATTTTCTTAGTCCAAAACAAAACATTTGAGTTTTATTTAGGTAATGCGTCGAAGTACATGTATCATATTTTCCCAGTATATTATGTAAGTTTTTATGTTGTATTAGCGATGGTCTCCTTACGTTTTGACAATCTCAATGGTAGAGTTTCGTATATGATTTTTTTAAGTATTCTATAATGTATAGAAATTCGTAAACAGAATGATATTATTTGACAATTTTCATACTTTTAACTTTACGAGCGTAGTTTGTGTTGCCGATCGACGAAGCGACACGACAGTCCATTGATCATTTCCATATTATTAGGATAAAGATTAATGATATAATCATAGATATATGATAAAACAAAAATTGTTATGATTCTGTTGCCATGAAGTAATTCAACTTTCATGGCATTCTGTCAAAATTGTGCGTGTATAAACTGTCTATAAATATTTAATTAGGATATTGATTAATTTTAATAGACCGCAATCAATGATGTTTTTATCATAATTTAAATTTAAAAATTATAGTCCAGTTTTATTTACCAATTAACCCGTTATATACCCACCTTACGCGTCCTTACGCTACTTTATGTACATTTGTACGGGTTTCATACTGTATATTAAGCATTTGTGATGTTTCATTTTACATATATACGCCTGATAAACATTTGTTCCTATGACAACATTTACCAATTAACACGTTTTATACCCACCTTACGCGACCTTACGCCACTTATGTACACTTGTACGGGTTTCATAATGTATATTAAGCATTTGTGATGTTCATTTTACATAGATATACCATAAATATTTGTTCCTAAGAAAAAATTTACCAATTAACCCGTTTTATACCCACCTTACGCCACATTGTGAAAATGCTCGGACATGGTTACGTTGTCACACCTTTAATTCAGTAGAAGTGATTGATTTCAGAATACAAAGTAGCACTCATGAAGTCACATTTTATATAATTATACGATATAATGACCTTCCCTCGTTCAAGACCTTTTCGACCCAAGCCCCACGTTGGGCGCCAATGTCGCGGGTATTCCCTATATTATCACGGGGAACGTGACAATAGGGACCATTGGATCTATTTGGCCCAAAGTGTAAAGTATACAGGTTTTTAAATAAAACTTTTAAATAAAACTGAAGTTGTCCGTTCTTTCATACGTTTACTGTGAGACTCAATAAATACGAATACATTAAAATAACAGCAATGATATAATGGAGAGTGAAGACTGTGAACATGAGAAAAATAATGAAGTAACATCATACCTAAAAGTATACACAGGCTTCCGGCATGTGACAATTTTATTATAGCAAAATAAATTTTCAAAAAAAAAAAATTTTTTTTTCACCGTCATGTTCATCGAGGTCCTGTTGTAACAATTCTGAACCGATTCTTAAAAGCCTGGTCTTATTCAACGCAGAAATAATTTCCCTTTAACTACCATCCACTCTTATATCCATTTATTGCTTTGAACTGGAGCAACAAGCCCTTCAACCTACAAAAAGTACTACTCGCCATCGAAGTTCTTTTTTTTTGAAAATTTATTTTGCTATAATAAAGTAGTCACATGCCGGAAGCCTGTGAAAGTATACAGAAGGTTTTTAAATAAAACTTTTAAATAAAACTGAAGTCGTCCGTTCTTTCATACGTTTACTGTGAGACTGAATAATGTTAGTAAAAAGATGACGTGTTACGGTGGGAAACCAAGCCCGTGCATCACGACCATTAAAAAATGAAAAGTGAGGCCCTGGCATGGGTAAATTGTTAAAATGTTATTGATGTTACTGTTTAATTAATAAAATGAATGATGTGATGATATGACAATATACATGAATGATATATATATATATATAGGGTTGTAATTATGTAGGGCTGACCCTGTGACAAGTAAATAATACCACATTTATCAATTTGATTATATAGAATTTAACGTAATAAAATAGTTTGACTACACGCCCTACTTAAACAAAATGTTTATTAGGTATTTTTTATCTATATTTATCAAGTACGCCTTATAATCTTCCCAGATATGTAGCAGAATTTAGAACTAGAAACAAGTTAGATGAGTTTATTTATATATATCAAAGACCTATACATACATGTATGTATAGGTCTTTGTATATATATTGCAATTCCACAATAGCATCGTCGTGTTTTTGACCAAAGGCTTTTATTAAGAACTTATTAAAAGACAATGAATTGTAATGTCATCAAATTAGAAAATTAACATATTTCATGATAATCCAATCCATTCAAAAGAAAAATAGTTTTCTTGCACCTGAACATCAACAGGTGTTTCACATCTATACATGTCATATACCAACGAGTTAGCACAGACAAAGGTCTAGTGAGTTTACATACGACGATTTTTTTCTTCAAAATAGTCATCATACACAGACACTTGGGGTTAGGAGCTTTAAAACACCCAAATAATTGTATTTTTGTCAATCCCAACACATAAACTTATCATATCTATCAATAAAACCTAAAATAAGCCGTTTTGAAAAAATACATTTTTCAACGTCAACAATATATACTACAAGATATAAATGTTCGTTGGAAAAATAACTCACACGTACCTTCGAAAACACCTCGTATTTTATTCCATTTCCAACATTTTCACACAATCCTTGTGTCAGTCGATGTAGTACACATTATTCTTCATGATTATTTTCAAGTTTAAGTTTCAACCTCAACATTAACACCAAAATATCCAAAACAATTAGCAAAATTGTCAATATTTTGCATCAGCTACATTTACTATCGACATGGTTCCCGGCTTTGTAGTACATGACTGCATCGAGTACTGAAATTACGAGAACCAGCAGGCAAAATAACATACTGGTTATCATGTGTTCAATGCGTGGTATATGGACTTATCAACTTAATAGAATATTAATAATAGTAATACTATTACCAATTCAAAATCGTTCTTTCGGATAACTTTATATGTGTGAAATATTGGTACACGTTCCTGAACCCAATTCATTCGGGTTTAGTCCAAATGATTTAACCGTTTGAGATAAACACTCATAATCAAAGTACTGGAAGTACTCAAGTAGTCATAGAAACTTCCATGGACTTGCATTGCAACATGGAATGGGAACTAGTTTTAGATTAACAAATGCATGACGGATGTACTGAAACCTGGTACTTAGGTCCGCATCAGGGCATATTGATGTAATGTTTAATGTAAGCAGGATATTAAAAAAGCCTAACAGATCACATGAGCAATAGCACATCAAAGCATCTACAGACACACCATCTGCTTACGAGCGTATCAGAGAATAATCCAGTAGAGCATTACAAAACTTTTGCAATGCATTTCAGAACATCAACTTGCACTACATATCATTATGAACATAAGAGAATAGAACAAATTATAACTGAGCAAAGTACAGCAAAATACAGCAGAATACAGTACTGAGAGCATTACACAGAAGAAACGAGCATTACGGTGCGTAATAGAACAAAATAGTTAAGAATGTAACTGATATAGTATACAAGAGCATTACATTACCGAACATTACAGAGCAGAGTAGAACAGAACTGAAAATAATAATTATTTCTCGCGATTCGATAGTATAGAGTGAAATAGTTGTCTTTTCGCGTAGCATATTACTAAGTGTGTTTTATAGTTACAATAGCGCACGAACATTTTGTGCGTGTAATACTTTAAAATGTGTATGTTGTGTACATTCACTCATTTGTGAACTACTGTTCAGTTAGGATAATGTGATAGTGACGTTTCATTTTATGTGTACACAAAAGTTTACATCCATTATCTGAACAGGTAAAGTAGGTTTATAAGAAACAAATATAGTATTACAGTTTAGCAATACAATAATTGTAGATGTCCGTTTGGCCCAGTTGGTAGAGCCTTTAGAAATGCCCAGGAGCTAAAATTTATCGCGAGTTCGAACCTCACCGGTTGTCTCTTTTTTCGTTTTCGTTTTCTTTTTCAACTTCAGCTCAGCCGCAAATGAATTGTAGTATATAGGTATGTTAAATTTGTTATAATATTTTAGTAGTAAACTGTATAGAAAAATAATGCATCATTGTCCTGTTAAACGCGAAGTATGTAAGTGCAAAAGTACTTGCAGTATTAGTACCGTCCACAAGTACTTCGTGCCAACTTATCTGAAGGCCAACTACACAAATGTAGCTAAATATGGCTGAAAATATATGGACTTTTAATAGCGAACCAATCGTAATTACCAGAATTACGACGAAATGTCTGAGACTATTCTTTATCAAGCTTATTACATGTAAAAGATATACCAAACGATAAAAATGATAACAATATAAGCACTAGATCTAGTATAGTCCTTACAAAAAACGAAAAAAGAAAATGACAAAATTGACGAAATTAAAAAAAAATATACATAGAAATAGAAAATAATTTGCGAAACATTACTAAATTGCGCTCTCACACCAATAACTTCACAACAATGGGTGTATTAACAAACAACATCGTTACCGACTGCGTTACGCCGACAGTTAATGTGCTGCACGAAATTTGTAAGTCATATAGTCAGCCTACATGTCTACTGATAATTTGACAACAGTTTTACACCGTAAAAGTGGACTCGACCACTGCGTCACTCTACAATTATCCTAACTGAACAGTACCTGTTATATGTTGGAATATTGTCTTTACGTGTGATCCCTTCTCCTGTGGATAATGAATACTCTGCATGTTTTTTAGATGCCCCTCATCTCGCTGGGTGCCACTATATCACCGCATATTTAACGTTTATGTTGTCATACCGTGACTATTGCAGAAGACCTTCGTAAATACGTGAAGTCGTTGTGAATTGACGATAGAAAATGGATTCTGACGGGATATAATTATACTTTCATGCTAAGCTCGAGAAAACATGATATTCCATGTTTGCTGTCATTTTGTAGCCTACTAGTAAAAGATTTGATACAATCTTTGGTTTGATTGTCTTAGTGTCCTTGTCTTATGTTTGTAAGATGACGCTTTGAAGAAAAATAAGTAAATGTGTCTTGCTTATACGACGATTAAGTGTACGAAATAGATAAATAAATGAATAGATAAATACTATGAATAATATATACATTAATACCTGTGTTAGAAGCCATCTCAGAATACCAACCACTCTTAAATTAAGGTAATTCTTTTAAAAACAATCATTCATTATACAGAACAAAATTACCTCTAAGAGAAGGCCACCTGTCAATAAAGATCATATTGTGACTTACCCTGCGATGCCTTGCGTTAACAAGTTTGACTATAGACAGAACAGATCTACGATACTACTTGTTTAAATTGACTTATTATATACATGTCCTGCATACAACATTGTATTGTTTATTTATACACTTGTCATGCTACTAGAATTGATGTATATTATGCTGTTGATTTTGTATTTGTTTATTATGTTGTTTAATTGTGTCAGGGGTTGGAGGCCTATATATCGCTTATAAACTGACTGATTGACGGTTATGAGCCGCGGCCGAGATTCTGTGGTTAGTGCACTTGATTTGTTACCTGGTGGTCTGGGGGGTTCGATTCCCGGTCGCGGTAAGTCATGCCCTTTCATGAAGATTTGACAGTAATGTTGATTTTCTACCACGTTGCCAGTTCCTAATGAAAGTGGTTGGACTACAATCCAGGAAAACTTGTAAGATGAATCGACCGTCGTATATAACTGAAAAACGGCGTTACACCCGGCCATGTACTGTTTTAAAAAGGAAAGCAAAAGTATACGTTTACAGCATGTAAAAAGGATAATAATTATATTAATATAATTTTGTTGTATATATATTGAAAAAGGATAGTGTCAATATTTATAAATGTTGCCATAGTAACATGTTGAGATTAATTTTTTTTAGAAATCTCATTTTTGAGTTCTCTCCAAATACGCATTTTAGCCTCTCAAGTTTTCATAAATGCATTATGATTAGAGAAAATTATACGCAGTTTACAAAGTATTCTTTGATCTGATTTAATGTATACATTATTGGAATGTTTATAATTCCAATTCATTTACCATGGAAACTATGTAAAGGGGCAGTCTTTATGACGAATTGTCCAGGCCATTATTATATATTAAACGAATGAGATCTTTATACGACTGTATAAAAGTGATGGAGCTATGCAGGGGTACATTAAGCAAGTCATATTGCGCGTAATTCAATCATTCTTGTTATATGTATGTCATTTTTCTGCTGTATGAATTTTAACAAACTCGTTCGTATATCTTCGATATGAAAAAGAAACACCCCACTGATATATACTCGGCGTCACTAGAAACTTACCACCCATATATTTGTCTATATTTCCTTAACAAAAATACATATCGATTTGATTTTTTTATATTGCACTCGGTGAAGTGTTGTTAAAATGATAAGCATAGTTTGGTACCCAAGTTTTTCGGGAAAACATAGAATTTCTCTGCCTTAAGAAGGTAATCCAAAAAAGAAAAATCACAAACCTCAGAAACGGGTATGACCGCCTTGAGCATGAAGGACTGCGTCGATTCTGCGCCGCATACTCCCTATCAGACGTTGTATGCGGTACTGGGGGATGGCTTCCCATTCATCCATGAGGGCTTGGATGAGCTGCTGGCGGTTGCCGATCTGACGTCGACCGTCATACACTGCACGTCCCAGCTGGTCCCACAAGTGCTCAATTGGGCTTAGATCTGGAGAGAAGGCGGGCCAAGGAAGGATATCCACGTTGTTGTTTCTCAGGAAACCTTGTGTCAACCTTGCTGATTTAGGCGGGGCGTTGTCTTGTTGAAAGACGTTAACGTCACCGTGATTCTGCAGAAAGGGGACAACAACTGGTCTCAAGATGTTGTCAACGTATCGATGTGCCGTCAAATTACCGTCAACGATAACAAGTGGTGTTCGGTGCCTCCACGAGATGCCAGCCCAAACCATTACACTCCCCCACCCCAACGCATAGCCTGACGTACACAGCAGTCTGCATATCGTTCGCCCCGACGTCTCCACACCTTTCTTCGCCCGTCGACCATATCTAGACATAACCTTGATTCGTCCGTAAATACTACACCTTGCCACTGTCTATTTCGCCATCTCCGGTGCAACGTACACCAGTTCACACGGTCTTGACGACGCTCTGGCGTTAACACGTTACCCCGGTAAAAGTCCAGGTGTCTCTCGTGCCGTTTTTGTAGCTGACTGGAACCTATTCCGAAGATGGGTGATGGTGATTTGACGGTCAGTACGTCTTGACGTCACCTTTGGACGTCCTGGGTGCGGTCTATCGTCGACAGACTCTGTCTGATGGCGTCTCTGGACAAGATTGATAATTGTTTGGTGAGAACAGCCCATTCTATGGGCTACTTCCCGAAACGCCACTCCGACGTCGACCATACTGATAGCCTGTTGACGTTGGGCGTCTGACAAACGTCCCATTTTTAGCAATTTCTGTTCAAATTTTATAGTATTTTTGTTCGCATGAACACTAACTTGGCATGCATAAACCACGAATGTTTTGTGATAAAGTTTGTGTAGATTTTGGCTTTGTACAAAAACGTCAATTTGCACGTGCAGTCCATGGTCGAAATTGAGACCATTGTATCGGGACAGTATAAACGCCTTTGGCTACACACTTTAGTCATATAAACTATTGTATAAAGCAGTTTACACAGGATGTTAAAATTTGAAATATATAGGGGTGTGTAGGGTGGTAAGTTTCTAGTGACGCTGAGTATAATTCCAATTCATTTACCATGGAAACTATATAAAGGGGCAGTCTTTATGACGAATTGTCCAGGCCAGTTAATATTAAACGAATGAGATCTTTATACGACTGTATAAAAGTGATGGAGCTATGCAGGGGTACATTAAGCAAGTCATATTGCGCATAATTCAATCATTCTTGTTATATGTATGTCATTTTTCTGCTGTATAAATTTTGACAAACTCGTTCGTATATCTTCGATATGAAAAAGAAACACCCCACTGATATATAACCACTGACGTCCCCGTGTCCATAGCAACCATTGAATAAACAAATCTCATCACTTTAGTTAACATACACTATCATACGCATTTCATGAAAAGAACATTGAGGCTGTATTAAAAGAAATTTGGATTTTTTTCAACCTTTGATAAAGAAATGTTTCGTTGCTATGACAACAATACCAATGTCAGAACAATTTGAAACACATTTATGATGACGAAACATCTGTGTTATGTTGTCAAGAACATGTTATCTAAGAATTCTGATACAGGGCCAGTTTTTGTCCATTGTGAATCTATCCCTTTAATCATAATTCATACGTGACATATTGTACAAGAGTTTATCTTCATATGACACAAGCATCACTGTAATGTAAATTATACCTTAAATTTTATCTTAAAACTTTCAATTTTCCGCTTATACAAATGAAATAGGGTATCAAGTTGCACTCAAAGGCTGCAATGTATGAAACTAATGGTGTTTCTACCTTTATTTATTTGATTTTAACCCTGATTTTAAATATCCAAATACTGTTTGAGGTACGAAGACGGCGTTATGTAAGGTTTCACTTTATTTAGTTTGGATGAATTTTAGTTGCCACGGAAATCATGAGAAAAACGCGGGGTATGTGTGATTGCTTTAAACTTGGAAGGTTTAAACGTGCAATTTCATTTTGTGTTTTATAGTTTGTATTTAGTTTAGTTAGTAGTAGACGAAATGAAATTAAAATCAAGTCAATTTTATAAGCATGTACATATTAAGTGGTGATTATTCGATGTGAATAAAAGTAAATAATGATATAGCAGAATACGAATATCATCATAAAAACGTGGTTCACGTGGTCTTGTGTTGTTATACATACTATGTCAATATCTGTATTAAATACAAGAGCGAACTATTTTATTTTAAAATCAGCGGGTAGCATTATTACTAGACTAATCTATGAGGCATAAGGGCAATCCGTTCATGATATTTGTACTTTATATATTGCCCATTACGCCTCATTGCGGAAGGGCTAAAACTGTGTCGGATTACTGAGTGCTAAAAATATGTATTTTCTGCTATTCAGGGTAGAAGTTGCCATTCATAAGCAACACAATATACTTCGTTGGGGCTTACATAGTTAAACAGTAAAAACTTCCGACACTATTTTGATCCTTGTGCAGTTGTACTTGGAGGATACCTATCACCAAGCCTAGTGTCTCAGATATTCATCTATAGAGTACAATTATTTAGACTATTCGGTCCCAACCAGCAAAATGTGAATCGTCTTTTCAATAATACCTCCAATTGATATGTTCCTACGAATTTTCAGCATAATTATGATGTTTCTGTTTATAATTGAACAATTAATTGTAGTTGATGTTTTGATTGGTGAGAACCAAATCTGTCAAAATGCAGTTTGCGGTATTTAAGGAAATTACAATATAATACATGTACAATGGAAAATCATCGGTATAAAACATGTATTTTATATGTCATGAACAAACAATAATAAACGATACAACAGTATTTTCATGTGTAAGTTTGCAACTCATACAATATCTTTGAGCCCCTGTGAAACTGCAGTCGTTACGTTACACGCGTAAGTTAGATGATACTGTTTCAAGTTTCAAAAGATGGCATGGCTCATCAGCAGAGGATATGTAGTACTCAAGCGTTACCGTTATGAGGAATAATCACTTTTTGTACAGTTGATATTTTTAATGTATGGTTCGTGTGCATGTAGTTATATTTTATATCAAAAATCAAATGAAGGATAATTATAATCTCTTAAATGACTGTAAGACATTGTATATATAATCTACTTAAATGAAGAGTCTCCGTCCAGGACGCGGGTCACCTTCATTAGAAGCTCCAGAGGCGGATCCAGGATTTTAGCCGAGAGGAGTGTAATACTAGTATTAAGGAAAGAAGACAGAGGAGTGCGGGTAACCTTCCCCGCGTGAAGAAGTGAACTGTGCATTCTGATTAGTTTAGTGTTCGCTTTCTACCTCATTTGATTGGTTGCGGTTTTTCTAGAAAACTCGACAAAAAAGGAGAAAGATCACAGCGCTTCAGAATTGAATAACTGAAATTCATGTATTTTCATTGAATGATATTTCATTTCTAACTATATTAGGAGACTTCTGGGAAAGGGCGACGGGTGAATCACCATGATTGGTACCGGAGATAGAGAAGGTTTATCCGATACCGGATAAACCTTCTCCATCTCCTGCACCAACCATGTATTCTCTATTTATCCGCATCACGCTCATTAGGTGCAAGAGAAAGCACTCGTCGTCCGGTGCACCAGTTCTCTCTACCCCGCCCCCGAAGTCCCCGACCATAGATAGAATCATGGATTGAACAAATTAATTGCCTGCTAGTATAACACAGTCTGAGAAATTGCCTGGTTTTAAAACAAAAGTAAAAAATACCTTCTGTATGTCTGTCTGTCTGTCTGACAGACATGTCTGTCTGTCTGTCTGTCTTTTTAGAATTATTCATGTGTAAATGAGGTGGACGCTGATTACGATTGCTATCTCCATTATAATGATATCCATTTTTAAGTATGTTACATTCATTGTTGTTTTGATGTCCTATTCGAAACTTTGTACGTATGTTATGTTAATGTACACATGTTTTGCTCTCCAACAATGGAGGAATAAAATAATCAATCTATATAACTGTTCTGGATGATCTTTACTAAAATAAAGGTGTTTCATAATACATGTATGTGAAATCATAAGGATTCCATGTGGAGACCACCATTCTTAACGCACATAGTTTCCTGAGTAATATACCGTAGGAATCATGAGACTCACAATATTTCGGAAAAACGTCCACGTACGTTCACGGTATGACGTCACTTCCGAGAATGTTGTTTTTCAAATTGCCGGGCGGCGTCTAAGGAGAAAGGTGCATAAATTATCAAGTTATACTTTCCGAGTCATTCTCCAGTAGCTGTAACATGCAGAAAGATATCCTGAAGATCGTAGCACAGAAACCTGTAATTTTATCCATATAACAAAAATAGGTCCAAAAAAACGTAATCCGAGCCTCGTTCATAGACCGCTGTATATATACATATATAACACAAGGAGCGAACCTTTACCCTACACGGTCCTTTATATCGCTTGCTGCTGAATCAAGCAGTCATCTCATTCTTCATTGACAATTCAATCCAATCTTATATAGTTAAGATATAAATAAACAAGACACGTAATTCATTTTCATTATTGATAATTTGGACTCCTTTCCAACCAAATCAGCTAAACTGAATGAGCACAAATTTGTTGCGGAATGTTTTTAGCTTTACGATGCCAAATTGTTGTTCGGGACATTGAAATAATATCAACACCATGAAAACTTAATTGTATATGTATAAGAAGCACAAAAATAGCTTTTTGTAATTTTTTCCTCTCATAAAGAAACTATCGTCTTATGCGAGTCCGCCATAACGGTTGTCATCTGTACACATTTAAAGGGCGAAGATCCAATCATGTACTTTTTACATATTATTCTATTTACTTCCCTTCATTTGGACATCGTTTTATACGGTTAATGTCTACAGATTTGGTATGTATGGATAATTTGATTAGGTTTATTCAAGGTATTAAAACATAACAAAAGAAAGAATGTGCGATACTTTGAGTGATAAATGATGTTTGCTATAATGAATACAAAGGGATTCGTGAAGCACGTTTTTATCTGGAGTTCACGAAATGTGTTAGCAGAAAATGGTTCATATTCATACAAAGTCTTCTTCGTAACAGCTAGTTATTGGTGTGTTGTGTTCAAATTGATTTCTATAACGGAAAACTTACCATGTCTTCATAAATCGTAGTATTTTGTGTAACTAAAAAGCAACGAAATTGAACACGCTAGGTATGTGTGATATTTTATCAATGCACAAGATTGAGATAAAGAATCGTATCACAGTGAAAATTACATTTTGGGCAATTGCCCGGACCCGCATTTATGAAGCATCTTAATTATTTTCTCAAACTAGGACATAGCTTAGTTCTTAAATGCTCTTAAGACATTTTTAACAAAGAAAATTCTTAATAAAATTGTTTCTAGACTTTGGTCGAACATGTCGTGGCTACGATATACACATAATTATGTCTTCACTAGTTTTCCATCATATTACTGAGAAACGATGTTGCTAATAATGACAGCGTTATATAATAACACCAATGAGTCCTACATACATTGTACAGTTTATACAGTGTTATATGATAACACCAATGAGTCCTACATACATTGTACAGTTTATATACAGTGTTATATAATAACACCAATGAGTCATACATACATATACAGTTTATATACTGTGTTATATAATAACACAAATGATCCCTACATACATGTACAGTTTATACAGCGTTATATAATAACACCAATGAGTCATACATACATATACAGTTTATATACTGTGTTATATAATAACACCAATGAGTCCTACATACATGTACAGTTTATATACAGCGTTATATAATAACCCCAATGAGTCCTACATACATGTACAGTTTATATACAGTGTTATATAATAACACCAATGAGTCCTTCATACATGTACAGTTTATATACAGTGTTATATAATAACACCAATGAGTCCTACATACATTGTACAGTTTATATTCAGTGTTATATAATAACACCAATGAGTCCTACATACATTGTACAGTTTATATACAGCGTTATATAATAACCCCAATGAGTCCTACATACATGTACAGTTTATATACAGTGTTATATAATAACACCAATGAGTCCTTCATACATGTACAGTTTATATACAGTGTTATATAATAACACCAATGAGTCCTATATACATGTACAGTTTATATACAGTGTTATATAATAACACCAATGAATCCTACATGCATTGTACAGTTTATACAGCGTTATATAATAACGCCAATGAGTCCTACATACATGTACTGTTTATATACAGTGTTATATAATAACACCAATGAGCCCTACATACATGTACAGTTAATACAGTGTTATATAATAACACCAATGAGTCCAACATACATTGTACAGTTTATATACAGTGTTATATAATAACACCAATGAGTCCTACATACATTGTACAGTTTATATACAGTGTTATATAATAACACCAATGAGTCCTACATACATTGTACAGTTTATATACAGTGTTATATAATAACACCAATGAGTCCTACATGCATGTACAGTTTATACAGCGTTATATAATAACACCAATGAGTCCTACATACATGTACAGTTTATATACAGTGTTATATAATAACACCAATGAGCCCTACATACATGTACAGTTTATACAGCGTTATATAATAACACCATTGAGTCCTACATACATTGTACAGTTTATATACAGTGTTATATAATAACACCAATGAGTCCTGCATACATGTACAGTTTATATACAGTGTTATATAATAACACCAATGAGTCCTACATACATGTACAGTTTATATACAGTGTTATATAATAACACCAATGAGCCCTACATACATGTACCGTTTATATACAGTGTTATATAATAATACCAATGAGTCCTACATACATTGTACAGTTTATATACAGCGTTATATGATAACCCCAATGAGTCCTACATACATGTGCAGTTTATATACAGTGTTATATAATAACACCAATGAGTCCTACATACATGTACAGTTTATACAGCGTTATATAATAACACCAATGAGTCCTACATACATGTACAGTTTATATACAGTGTTATATAATAACACCAATGAGCCCTACATACATGTACAGTTTATACAGCGTTATATAATAACACCAATGAGTCCTATATACATTGTACAGTTTATATACAGTGTTATATAATAACACCAATGAGTCCTGCATACATGTATAGTTTATATACAGTGTTATATAATAACACCAATGAGTCCTACATACATGTACAGTTTATATACAGTGTTATATAATAACACCAATGAGCCCTACATACATGTACAGTTTATATACAGTGTTATATAATAACACCATTGAGTCCTACATACATTGTACAATTTATATACAGTGTTATATAATAACACCAATGAGCCCTACATACATTAACACCAATGAGTCCTACATACATGTACAGTTTATATACAGTGTTATATAATAACACCAATGAGTCATACATACATATACAGTTTATATACTGTGTTATATAATAACACAAATGATCCCTACATACATGTACAGTTTATACAGCGTTATATAATAACACCAATGAGTCATACATACATATACAGTTTATATACTGTGTTATATAATAACACCAATGAGTCCTACATACATGTACAGTTTATATACAGCGTTATATAATAACCCCAATGAGTCCTACATACATGTACAGTTTATATACAGTGTTATATAATAACACCAATGAGTCCTTCATACATGTACAGTTTATATACAGTGTTATATAATAACACCAATGAGTCCTACATACATTGTACAGTTTATATTCAGTGTTATATAATAACACCAATGAGTCCTACATACATTGTACAGTTTATATACAGCGTTATATAATAACCCCAATGAGTCCTACATACATGTACAGTTTATATACAGTGTTATATAATAACACCAATGAGTCCTTCATACATGTACAGTTTATATACAGTGTTATATAATAACACCAATGAGTCCTATATACATGTACAGTTTATATACAGTGTTATATAATAACACCAATGAATCCTACATGCATTGTACAGTTTATACAGCGTTATATAATAACGCCAATGAGTCCTACATACATGTACTGTTTATATACAGTGTTATATAATAACACCAATGAGCCCTACATACATGTACAGTTAATACAGTGTTATATAATAACACCAATGAGTCCAACATACATTGTACAGTTTATATACAGTGTTATATAATAACACCAATGAGTCCTACATACATTGTACAGTTTATATACAGTGTTATATAATAACACCAATGAGTCCTACATACATTGTACAGTTTATATACAGTGTTATATAATAACACCAATGAGTCCTACATGCATGTACAGTTTATACAGCGTTATATAATAACACCAATGAGTCCTACATACATGTACAGTTTATATACAGTGTTATATAATAACACCAATGAGCCCTACATACATGTACAGTTTATACAGCGTTATATAATAACACCATTGAGTCCTACATACATTGTACAGTTTATATACAGTGTTATATAATAACACCAATGAGTCCTGCATACATGTACAGTTTATATACAGTGTTATATAATAACACCAATGAGTCCTACATACATGTACAGTTTATATACAGTGTTATATAATAACACCAATGAGCCCTACATACATGTACCGTTTATATACAGTGTTATATAATAATACCAATGAGTCCTACATACATTGTACAGTTTATATACAGCGTTATATGATAACCCCAATGAGTCCTACATACATGTGCAGTTTATATACAGTGTTATATAATAACCCCAATGAGTCCTACATACATGTACAGTTTATATACAGTGTTATATAATAACACCAATGAGTCCTACATACATGTACAGTTTATACAGCGTTATATAATAACACCAATGAGTCCTACATACATGTACAGTTTATATACAGTGTTATATAATAACACCAATGAGCCCTACATACATGTACAGTTTATACAGCGTTATATAATAACACCAATGAGTCCTATATACATTGTACAGTTTATATACAGTGTTATATAATAACACCAATGAGTCCTGCATACATGTATAGTTTATATACAGTGTTATATAATAACACCAATGAGTCCTACATACATGTACAGTTTATATACAGTGTTATATAATAACACCAATGAGCCCTACATACATGTACAGTTTATATACAGTGTTATATAATAACACCATTGAGTCCTACATACATTGTACAATTTATATACAGTGTTATATAATAACACCAATGAGCCCTACATACATTAACACCAATGAGTCCTACATACATGTACAGTTTATATACAGTGTTATATAATAACACCAATGAGTCCTACATACATGTACAGTTTATATACAGTGCTATATAATAACACCAATGAGTCCTACATACATGTACAGTTTATACAGTGTTATATAATAACACCAATGAGCCCTACATACATGTACAGTTTATATACAGTGTTATATAATAACACCAATGAATCCTACATACATTGTACAGTTTATATACAGTGTTATATAATAACACCAATGAGTCCTGCATACATGTATAGTTTATATACAGTGTTATATAATAACACCAATGAGTCCTACATACATTGTACTGTTTATATACATTTTTATATAATAACACCAATGAGTCCTACATACATTGTACAATTTATATACAGTGTTATATAATAACACCAATGAGCCCTACATACATTAACACCAATGAGTCCTACATACATGTACAGTTTATATACAGTGTTATATAATAACACCAATGAGTCCTACATACATGTACAGTTTATATACAGTGCTATATAATAACACCAATGAGTCCTACATACATGTACAGTTTATACAGTGTTATATAATAACACCAATGAGCCCTACATACATGTACAGTTTATATACAGTGTTATATAATAACACCAATGAATCCTACATACATTGTACAGTTTATATACAGTGCTATATAATAACACCAATGAGTCCTACATACATTGTACAGTTTATATACCGTGTTATATAATAACACCAATGAGTCCTATATACATTGTACAGTTTATATACAGTGTTATATAATAACACCAATGAGTCCTGCATACATGTATAGTTTATATACAGTGTTATATAATAACACCAATGAGTCCTACATACATGTACAGTTTATATACAGTGTTATATAATAACACCAATGAGCCCTACATACATGTACAGTTTATATACAGTGTTATATAATAACACCATTGAGTCCTACATACATTGTACAATTTATATACAGTGTTATATAATAACACCAATGAGCCCTACATATATTAACACCAATGAGTCCTACATACATGTACAGTTTATATACAGTGTTATATAATAACACCAATGAGTCCTACATACATGTACAGTTTATATACAGTGCTATATAATAACACCAATGAGTCCTACATACATGTACAGTTTATACAGTGTTATATAATAACACCAATGAGCCCTACATACATGTACAGTTTATATACAGTGTTATATAATAACACCAATGAATCCTACATACATTGTACAGTTTATATACAGTGCTATATAATAACACCAATGAGTCCTACATACATTGTACAGTTTATATACAGTGTTATATAATAACACCAATGAGTCCTACATACATTGTACAGTTTATATTCAGTGTTATATAATAACACCAATGAGTCCTACATACATTGTACAGTTTATATACATTTTTATATAATAACAAACAATGAGTCCTACATACATTGTACAGTTTATATACCGTGTTATATAATAACACCAATGAGTCCTATATACATTGTACAGTTTATATACAGTGTTATATAATAACACCAATGAGTCCTGCATACATGTATAGTTTATATACAGTGTTATATAATAACACCAATGAGTCCTACATACATTGTACTGTTTATATACATTTTTATATAATAACACCAATGAGTCCTACATACATTGTACAGTTTATATACATTTTTATATAATAACACCAATGAGTCCTACATACATTGTACAATTTATATACAGTGTTATATAATAACACCAATGAGCCCTACATACATTAACACCAATGAGTCCTACATACATGTACAGTTTATATACAGTGTTATATAATAACACCAATGAGTCCTACATACATGTACAGTTTATATACAGTGCTATATAATAACACCAATGAGTCCTACATACATGTACAGTTTATACAGTGTTATATAATAACACCAATGAGCCCTACATACATGTACAGTTTATATACAGTGTTATATAATAACACCAATGAATCCTACATACATTGTACAGTTTATATACAGTGCTATATAATAACACCAATGAGTCCTACATACATTGTACAGTTTATATACAGTGTTATATAATAACACCAATGAGTCCTACATACATTGTACAGTTTATATTCAGTGTTATATAATAACACCAATGAGTCCTACATACATTGTACAGTTTATATACATTTTTATATAATAACAAACAATGAGTCCTACATACATTGTACAGTTTATATACCGTGTTATATAATAACACCAATGAGTCCTATATACATTGTACAGTTTATATACAGTGTTATATAATAACACCAATGAGTCCTGCATATATGTATAGTTTATATACAGTGTTATATAATAACACCAATGAGTCCTACATACATGTACAGTTTATATACAGTGTTATATAATAACACCAATGAGCCCTACATACATGTACAGTTTATATACAGTGTTATATAATAACACCATTGAGTCCTACATACATTGTACAATTTATATACAGTGTTATATAATAACACCAATGAGCCCTACATACATTAACACCAATGAGTCCTACATACATGTACAGTTTATATACAGTGTTATATAATAACACCAATGAGCCCTACATACATGTACAGTTTATATACAGTGTTATATAATAACACCATTGAGTCCTACATACATTGTACAATTTATATACAGTGTTATATAATAACACCAATGAGCCCTACATACATTAACACCAATGAGTCCTACATACATGTACAGTTTATATACAGTGTTATATAATAACACCAATGAGTCCTACATACATTTACAGTTTATATACAGTGCTATATAATAACACCAATGAGTCCTACATACATTGTACAGTTTATACAGCGTTATATAATAACGCCAATGAGTCCTACATACATGTACTGTTTATATACAGTGTTATATAATAACACCAATGAGCCCTACATACATGTACAGTTAATACAGTGTTATATAATAACACCAATGAGTCCAACATACATTGTACAGTTTATATACAGTGTTATATAATAACACCAATGAGTCCTACATACATTGTACAGTTTATATACAGTGTTATATAATAACACCAATGAGTCCTACATACATTGTACAGTTTATATACAGTGTTATATAATAACACCAATGAGTCCTACATGCATGTACAGTTTATACAGCGTTATATAATAACACCAATGAGTCCTACATACATGTACAGTTTATATACAGTGTTATATAATAACACCAATGAGCCCTACATACATGTACAGTTTATACAGCGTTATATAATAACACCATTGAGTCCTACATACATTGTACAGTTTATATACAGTGTTATATAATAACACCAATGAGTCCTGCATACATGTACAGTTTATATACAGTGTTATATAATAACACCAATGAGTCCTACATACATGTACAGTTTATATACAGTGTTATATAATAACACCAATGAGCCCTACATACATGTACCGTTTATATACAGTGTTATATAATAATACCAATGAGTCCTACATACATTGTACAGTTTATATACAGCGTTATATGATAACCCCAATGAGTCCTACATACATGTGCAGTTTATATACAGTGTTATATAATAACACCAATGAGTCCTACATACATGTACAGTTTATACAGCGTTATATAATAACACCAATGAGTCCTACATACATGTACAGTTTATATACAGTGTTATATAATAACACCAATGAGCCCTACATACATGTACAGTTTATACAGCGTTATATAATAACACCAATGAGTCCTATATACATTGTACAGTTTATATACAGTGTTATATAATAACACCAATGAGTCCTGCATACATGTATAGTTTATATACAGTGTTATATAATAACACCAATGAGTCCTACATACATGTACAGTTTATATACAGTGTTATATAATAACACCAATGAGCCCTACATACATGTACAGTTTATATACAGTGTTATATAATAACACCATTGAGTCCTACATACATTGTACAATTTATATACAGTGTTATATAATAACACCAATGAGCCCTACATACATTAACACCAATGAGTCCTACATACATGTACAGTTTATATACAGTGTTATATAATAACACCAATGAGTCATACATACATATACAGTTTATATACTGTGTTATATAATAACACAAATGATCCCTACATACATGTACAGTTTATACAGCGTTATATAATAACACCAATGAGTCATACATACATATACAGTTTATATACTGTGTTATATAATAACACCAATGAGTCCTACATACATGTACAGTTTATATACAGCGTTATATAATAACCCCAATGAGTCCTACATACATGTACAGTTTATATACAGTGTTATATAATAACACCAATGAGTCCTTCATACATGTACAGTTTATATACAGTGTTATATAATAACACCAATGAGTCCTACATACATTGTACAGTTTATATTCAGTGTTATATAATAACACCAATGAGTCCTACATACATTGTACAGTTTATATACAGCGTTATATAATAACCCCAATGAGTCCTACATACATGTACAGTTTATATACAGTGTTATATAATAACACCAATGAGTCCTTCATACATGTACAGTTTATATACAGTGTTATATAATAACACCAATGAGTCCTATATACATGTACAGTTTATATACAGTGTTATATAATAACACCAATGAATCCTACATGCATTGTACAGTTTATACAGCGTTATATAATAACGCCAATGAGTCCTACATACATGTACTGTTTATATACAGTGTTATATAATAACACCAATGAGCCCTACATACATGTACAGTTAATACAGTGTTATATAATAACACCAATGAGTCCAACATACATTGTACAGTTTATATACAGTGTTATATAATAACACCAATGAGTCCTACATACATTGTACAGTTTATATACAGTGTTATATAATAACACCAATGAGTCCTACATACATTGTACAGTTTATATACAGTGTTATATAATAACACCAATGAGTCCTACATGCATGTACAGTTTATACAGCGTTATATAATAACACCAATGAGTCCTACATACATGTACAGTTTATATACAGTGTTATATAATAACACCAATGAGCCCTACATACATGTACAGTTTATACAGCGTTATATAATAACACCATTGAGTCCTACATACATTGTACAGTTTATATACAGTGTTATATAATAACACCAATGAGTCCTGCATACATGTACAGTTTATATACAGTGTTATATAATAACACCAATGAGTCCTACATACATGTACAGTTTATATACAGTGTTATATAATAACACCAATGAGCCCTACATACATGTACCGTTTATATACAGTGTTATATAATAATACCAATGAGTCCTACATACATTGTACAGTTTATATACAGCGTTATATGATAACCCCAATGAGTCCTACATACATGTGCAGTTTATATACAGTGTTATATAATAACCCCAATGAGTCCTACATACATGTACAGTTTATATACAGTGTTATATAATAACACCAATGAGTCCTACATACATGTACAGTTTATACAGCGTTATATAATAACACCAATGAGTCCTACATACATGTACAGTTTATATACAGTGTTATATAATAACACCAATGAGCCCTACATACATGTACAGTTTATACAGCGTTATATAATAACACCAATGAGTCCTATATACATTGTACAGTTTATATACAGTGTTATATAATAACACCAATGAGTCCTGCATACATGTATAGTTTATATACAGTGTTATATAATAACACCAATGAGTCCTACATACATGTACAGTTTATATACAGTGTTATATAATAACACCAATGAGCCCTACATACATGTACAGTTTATATACAGTGTTATATAATAACACCATTGAGTCCTACATACATTGTACAATTTATATACAGTGTTATATAATAACACCAATGAGCCCTACATACATTAACACCAATGAGTCCTACATACATGTACAGTTTATATACAGTGTTATATAATAACACCAATGAGTCCTACATACATGTACAGTTTATATACAGTGCTATATAATAACACCAATGAGTCCTACATACATGTACAGTTTATACAGTGTTATATAATAACACCAATGAGCCCTACATACATGTACAGTTTATATACAGTGTTATATAATAACACCAATGAATCCTACATACATTGTACAGTTTATATACAGTGTTATATAATAACACCAATGAGTCCTGCATACATGTATAGTTTATATACAGTGTTATATAATAACACCAATGAGTCCTACATACATTGTACTGTTTATATACATTTTTATATAATAACACCAATGAGTCCTACATACATTGTACAATTTATATACAGTGTTATATAATAACACCAATGAGCCCTACATACATTAACACCAATGAGTCCTACATACATGTACAGTTTATATACAGTGTTATATAATAACACCAATGAGTCCTACATACATGTACAGTTTATATACAGTGCTATATAATAACACCAATGAGTCCTACATACATGTACAGTTTATACAGTGTTATATAATAACACCAATGAGCCCTACATACATGTACAGTTTATATACAGTGTTATATAATAACACCAATGAATCCTACATACATTGTACAGTTTATATACAGTGCTATATAATAACACCAATGAGTCCTACATACATTGTACAGTTTATATACCGTGTTATATAATAACACCAATGAGTCCTATATACATTGTACAGTTTATATACAGTGTTATATAATAACACCAATGAGTCCTGCATACATGTATAGTTTATATACAGTGTTATATAATAACACCAATGAGTCCTACATACATGTACAGTTTATATACAGTGTTATATAATAACACCAATGAGCCCTACATACATGTACAGTTTATATACAGTGTTATATAATAACACCATTGAGTCCTACATACATTGTACAATTTATATACAGTGTTATATAATAACACCAATGAGCCCTACATATATTAACACCAATGAGTCCTACATACATGTACAGTTTATATACAGTGTTATATAATAACACCAATGAGTCCTACATACATGTACAGTTTATATACAGTGCTATATAATAACACCAATGAGTCCTACATACATGTACAGTTTATACAGTGTTATATAATAACACCAATGAGCCCTACATACATGTACAGTTTATATACAGTGTTATATAATAACACCAATGAATCCTACATACATTGTACAGTTTATATACAGTGCTATATAATAACACCAATGAGTCCTACATACATTGTACAGTTTATATACAGTGTTATATAATAACACCAATGAGTCCTACATACATTGTACAGTTTATATTCAGTGTTATATAATAACACCAATGAGTCCTACATACATTGTACAGTTTATATACATTTTTATATAATAACAAACAATGAGTCCTACATACATTGTACAGTTTATATACCGTGTTATATAATAACACCAATGAGTCCTATATACATTGTACAGTTTATATACAGTGTTATATAATAACACCAATGAGTCCTGCATACATGTATAGTTTATATACAGTGTTATATAATAACACCAATGAGTCCTACATACATTGTACTGTTTATATACATTTTTATATAATAACACCAATGAGTCCTACATACATTGTACAGTTTATATACATTTTTATATAATAACACCAATGAGTCCTACATACATTGTACAATTTATATACAGTGTTATATAATAACACCAATGAGCCCTACATACATTAACACCAATGAGTCCTACATACATGTACAGTTTATATACAGTGTTATATAATAACACCAATGAGTCCTACATACATGTACAGTTTATATACAGTGCTATATAATAACACCAATGAGTCCTACATACATGTACAGTTTATACAGTGTTATATAATAACACCAATGAGCCCTACATACATGTACAGTTTATATACAGTGTTATATAATAACACCAATGAATCCTACATACATTGTACAGTTTATATACAGTGCTATATAATAACACCAATGAGTCCTACATACATTGTACAGTTTATATACAGTGTTATATAATAACACCAATGAGTCCTACATACATTGTACAGTTTATATTCAGTGTTATATAATAACACCAATGAGTCCTACATACATTGTACAGTTTATATACATTTTTATATAATAACAAACAATGAGTCCTACATACATTGTACAGTTTATATACCGTGTTATATAATAACACCAATGAGTCCTATATACATTGTACAGTTTATATACAGTGTTATATAATAACACCAATGAGTCCTGCATATATGTATAGTTTATATACAGTGTTATATAATAACACCAATGAGTCCTACATACATGTACAGTTTATATACAGTGTTATATAATAACACCAATGAGCCCTACATACATGTACAGTTTATATACAGTGTTATATAATAACACCATTGAGTCCTACATACATTGTACAATTTATATACAGTGTTATATAATAACACCAATGAGCCCTACATACATTAACACCAATGAGTCCTACATACATGTACAGTTTATATACAGTGTTATATAATAACACCAATGAGCCCTACATACATGTACAGTTTATATACAGTGTTATATAATAACACCATTGAGTCCTACATACATTGTACAATTTATATACAGTGTTATATAATAACACCAATGAGCCCTACATACATTAACACCAATGAGTCCTACATACATGTACAGTTTATATACAGTGTTATATAATAACACCAATGAGTCCTACATACATTTACAGTTTATATACAGTGCTATATAATAACACCAATGAGTCCTACATACATGTACAGTTTATACAGTGTTATATAATAACACCAATGAGCCCTACATACATGTACAGTTTATATACAGTGTTATATAATAACACCAATGAATCCTACATACATTGTACAGTTTATATACAGTGCTATATAATAACACCAATGAGTCCTACATACATTGTACAGTTTATATACAGTGTTATATAATAACACCAATGAGTCCTACATACATTGTACAGTTTATATTCAGTGTTATATAATAACACCAATGAGTCCTACATACATTGTACAGTTTATATACATTTTTATATAATAACAAACAATGAGTCCTACATACATTGTACAGTTTATATACCGTGTTATATAATAACACCAATGAGTCCTATATACATTGTACAGTTTATATACAGTGTTATATAATAACACCAATGAGTCCTGCATACATGTATAGTTTATATACAGTGTTATATAATAACACCAATGAGTCCTACATACATGTACAGTTTATATACAGTGTTATATAATAACACCAATGAGCCCTACATACATGTACAGTTTACATACAGTGTTATATAATAACACCATTGAGTCCTACATACATTGTACAATTTATATACAGTGTTATATAATAACACCAATGAGCCCTACATATATTAACACCAATGAGTCCTACATACATGTACAGTTTATATACAGTGTTATATAATAACACCAATGAGTCCTACATACATGTACAGTTTATATACAGTGCTATATAATAACACCAATGAGTCCTACATACATGTACAGTTTATACAGTGTTATATAATAACACCAATGAGCCCTACATACATGTACAGTTTATATACAGTGTTATATAATAACACCAATGAATCCTACATACATTGTACAGTTTATATACAGTGTTATATAATAACACCAATGAGTCCTACATACATTGTACAGTTTATATTCAGTGTTATATAATAACACCAATGAGTCCTACATACATTGTACAGTTTATATACATTTTTATATAATAACAAACAATGAGTCCTACATACATTGTACAGTTTATATACCGTGTTATATAATAACACCAATGAGTCCTATATACATTGTACAGTTTATATACAGTGTTATATAATAACACCAATGAGTCCTGCATACATGTATAGTTTATATACAGTGTTATATAATAACACCAATGAGTCCTACATACATTGTACTGTTTATATACATTTTTATATAATAACACCAATGAGTCCTACATACATTGTACAGTTTATATACATTTTTATATAATAACACCAATGAGTCCTACATACATTGTACAATTTATATACAGTGTTATATAATAACACCAATGAGCCCTACATACATTAACACCAATGAGTCCTACATACATGTACAGTTTATATACAGTGTTATATAATAACACCAATGAGTCCTACATACATGTACAGTTTATATACAGTGCTATATAATAACACCAATGAGTCCTACATACATGTACAGTTTATACAGTGTTATATAATAACACCAATGAGCCCTACATACATGTACAGTTTATATACAGTGTTATATAATAACACCAATGAATCCTACATACATTGTACAGTTTATATACAGTGCTATATAATAACACCAATGAGTCCTACATACATTGTACAGTTTATATACAGTGTTATATAATAACACCAATGAGTCCTACATACATTGTACAGTCTATATTCAGTGTTATATAATAACACCAATGAGTCCTACATACATTGTACAGTTTATATACATTTTTATATAATAACAAACAATGAGTCCTACATACATTGTACAGTTTATATACCGTGTTATATAATAACACCAATGAGTCCTATATACATTGTACAGTTTATATACAGTGTTATATAATAACACCAATGAGTCCTGCATACATGTATAGTTTATATACAGTGTTATATAATAACACCAATGAGTCCTACATACATGTACAGTTTATATACAGTGTTATATAATAACACCAATGAGCCCTACATACATGTACAGTTTATATACAGTGTTATATAATAACACCATTGAGTCCTACATACATTGTACAATTTATATACAGTGTTATATAATAACACCAATGAGCCCTACATACATTAACACCAATGAGTCCTACATACATGTACAGTTTATATACAGTGTTATATAATAACACCAATGAGTCCTACATACATGTACAGTTTATATACAGTGCTATATAATAACACCAATGAGTCCTACATACATGTACAGTTTATACAGTGTTATATAATAACACCAATGAGCCCTACATACATGTACAGTTTATATACAGTGTTATATAATAACACCAATGAATCCTACATACATTGTACAGTTTATATACAGTGCTATATAATAACACCAATGAGTCCTACATACATTGTACAGTTTATATACATTTTTATATAATAACACCAATGAGTCCTACATACATTGTACTGTTTATATACAGTGTTATATAATAACACCAATGAGTCCTACATACATTGTACAGTTTATATACATTTTTATATAATAACACCAATGAGTCCTACATACATGTACAGTTTATATACATTGTTATATAATAACACCAATGAGTCTAACATACATTGTACAGTTTATATACATTTTTATATAATAACACCAATGAGTCCTACATACATTGTACAGTTTATATACATTGTTATATAATAACACCAATGAGTCCTACATACATGTACAGTTTATATACATTTTTATATAATAACACCAATGAGTCCTACGTACATTGTACAGTTTATATACATTTTTATATAATAACACCAATGAGTCCTACATAAATTGTACAGTTTATATACATTTTTATATAATAACAAACAATGAGTCCTACATACATTGTACAGTTTATATACCGTGTTATATAATAACACCAATGAGTCCTATATACATTGTACAGTTTATATACAGTGTTATATAATAACACCAATGAGTCCTGCATACATGTATAGTTTATATACAGTGTTATATAATAACACCAATGAGTCCTACATACATGTACAGTTTATATACAGTGTTATATAATAACACCAATGAGCCCTACATACATGTACAGTTTACATACAGTGTTATATAATAACACCATTGAGTCCTACATACATTGTACAATTTATATACAGTGTTATATAATAACACCAATGAGCCCTACATATATTAACACCAATGAGTCCTACATACATGTACAGTTTATATACAGTGTTATATAATAACACCAATGAGTCCTACATACATGTACAGTTTATATACAGTGCTATATAATAACACCAATGAGTCCTACATACATGTACAGTTTATACAGTGTTATATAATAACACCAATGAGCCCTACATACATGTACAGTTTATATACAGTGTTATATAATAACACCAATGAATCCTACATACATTGTACAGTTTATATACAGTGTTATATAATAACACCAATGAGTCCTACATACATTGTACAGTTTATATTCAGTGTTATATAATAACACCAATGAGTCCTACATACATTGTACTGTTTATATACATTTTTATATAATAACAAACAATGAGTCCTACATACATTGTACAGTTTATATACCGTGTTATATAATAACACCAATGAGTCCTATATACATTGTACAGTTTATATACAGTGTTATATAATAACACCAATGAGTCCTGCATACATGTATAGTTTATATACAGTGTTATATAATAACACCAATGAGTCCTACATACATTGTACTGTTTATATACATTTTTATATAATAACACCAATGAGTCCTACATACATTGTACAGTTTATATACATTTTTATATAATAACACCAATGAGTCCTACATACATTGTACAATTTATATACAGTGTTATATAATAACACCAATGAGCCCTACATACATTAACACCAATGAGTCCTACATACATGTACAGTTTATATACAGTGTTATATAATAACACCAATGAGTCCTACATACATGTACAGTTTATATACAGTGCTATATAATAACACCAATGAGTCCTACATACATGTACAGTTTATACAGTGTTATATAATAACACCAATGAGCCCTACATACATGTACAGTTTATATACAGTGTTATATAATAACACCAATGAATCCTACATACATTGTACAGTTTATATACAGTGCTATATAATAACACCAATGAGTCCTACATACATTGTACAGTTTATATACAGTGTTATATAATAACACCAATGAGTCCTACATACATTGTACAGTCTATATTCAGTGTTATATAATAACACCAATGAGTCCTACATACATTGTACAGTTTATATACATTTTTATATAATAACAAACAATGAGTCCTACATACATTGTACAGTTTATATACCGTGTTATATAATAACACCAATGAGTCCTATATACATTGTACAGTTTATATACAGTGTTATATAATAACACCAATGAGTCCTGCATACATGTATAGTTTATATACAGTGTTATATAATAACACCAATGAGTCCTACATACATGTACAGTTTATATACAGTGTTATATAATAACACCAATGAGCCCTACATACATGTACAGTTTATATACAGTGTTATATAATAACACCATTGAGTCCTACATACATTGTACAATTTATATACAGTGTTATATAATAACACCAATGAGCCCTACATACATTAACACCAATGAGTCCTACATACATGTACAGTTTATATACAGTGTTATATAATAACACCAATGAGTCCTACATACATGTACAGTTTATATACAGTGCTATATAATAACACCAATGAGTCCTACATACATGTACAGTTTATACAGTGTTATATAATAACACCAATGAGCCCTACATACATGTACAGTTTATATACAGTGTTATATAATAACACCAATGAATCCTACATACATTGTACAGTTTATATACAGTGCTATATAATAACACCAATGAGTCCTACATACATTGTACAGTTTATATACATTTTTATATAATAACACCAATGAGTCCTACATACATTGTACTGTTTATATACAGTGTTATATAATAACACCAATGAGTCCTACATACATTGTACAGTTTATATACATTTTTATATAATAACACCAATGAGTCCTACATACATGTACAGTTTATATACATTGTTATATAATAACACCAATGAGTCTAACATACATTGTACAGTTTATATACATTTTTATATAATAACACCAATGAGTCCTACATACATTGTACAGTTTATATACATTGTTATATAATAACACCAATGAGTCCTACATACATGTACAGTTTATATACATTTTTATATAATAACACCAATGAGTCCTACGTACATTGTACAGTTTATATACATTTTTATATAATAACACCAATGAGTCCTACATAAATTGTACAGTTTATATACATTGTTATATAATAACACCAATGAGTCCTACATACATGTACAGTTTATATACATTTTTATATAATAACACCAATGAGTCCTACATACATTGTACAGTTTATATACAGTGTTATATAATAACACCAATGAGTCCTACATACATTGTACAGTTTATATACAGTGTTATATAATAACACCAATGAGTCCTACATACATTGTACAGTTTATATACAGTGTTATATAATAACACCAATGAGTCCTACATACATTGTACAGTTTATATACAGTGTTATATAATAACACCAATGAGTCCTACATACATTGTACAGTTTATATACAGTGTTATATAATAACACCAATGAGTCCTACATACATTGTACAATTTATATACAGTGTTATATAATAACACCAATGAGTCGTACATACATTGTACAGTTTATATACAGTGTTATATAATAACACCAATGAGTCCTACATACATTGTACAGTTTATATACATTTTTATATAATAACACCAATGAGTCCTACATACATTGTACAGTTTATATACAGTGTTATATAATAACACCAATGAGTCCTACATACATTGTACAGTTTATATACAGTATTACATTCATTGAAGAAATCTATACACATCCTTTCTTAGCTCTGACACACAATGTATATATAGGTATCCCTTTGAATATAGCTCCTCGGGGTAGCTCTATTTTGGTGAATGGCAATCTTTGGGGAGCTGTACATGGATATAAGATATGTACCAAGTCGAATCAAGCTCGCATGCACATTGATCAAAATGATGATGAAAAGGATGTCAACGAAAACCAGTTACTTGACTGAGAGTTTTGACCAAAATTGTACAACAGGAGTGATTCTAAATGATCGATTTAACACTTATGGCAATTGTCTTAAGATAAAGTCAGGAGGGACAACAGACTGATAAATAAACAGAAAGAACCACAGCATTTTCACATGTTTGATCTTTTTTAGACCCATACCGGTACTTACACTGGAGGGGACTTTAGGTTTGCCGTTCGTTTTACCATCCGTCCGTCCGCCCGTCTGTCTGTCCGACTCAATCTGGATCCTGCGAAAATTTAAACACTATTCAAACTAGGTTGGTGAAACTTGGTAATAATATTTTTGCTATACGTCCGTCCCTCTGGAGGATTCACAACCTCATTAATGCATCCATGGGTATTGCATCGTAAATGGATATCATGTCGTCGTTTACTTTTTTGTGTGTATACAGTGAATTTATCATCTTTAACTTTCTATCTTGCATCAGTTAATTAGGGATCTTTATTTGATAAAAAGCAACAACTACCCCGAATACAGTCATGTAGCTTCATAAATATATTGACGTGTGTATATTTAATGAGGTCCACATTATGTATAAGGGAATTAAGTTCATAATCGCGATTTTTATAAACAACTGGACTCATATCTGCGAACGTCATAACGTCTTGTACGTTCTGCTGAATGTTTCTAGGACGCCGTGTACAACCGTCGTGGGAACGCGACCGTAGTCATTTATTTTGTTCAATTTTACGTAGGATATAGGACATCTACTATGAATATTTCGACCTCATGTATATTTCTATCACATATTTGTTTGATTCCTAATGATTGTTAGTGTTTCCAAATAATAAGATCTTCTCTGACAAATAAAGAATACAATCATTTATACAAAGTATATTTTTTTCAGAGCTCACATATTAAGCTTATTGATGAATAAATTGCTCATTCTGTCATATTATAAATCATTTTTGTCTAATAATTCGAGCTTAAATTCACAGTGTTGAAATCTAATTTGTATATTAAAATTGTGGATGGACATGAATCGCTCGTTTTCAAACTTAGGCCTAGCACGTTTGTGTCTGGTTTCATGCTTATTAAGAATAGGGGTAGGTTGGAGCTATGTTGACAAGCGTGAGATGATAAAAACTGTATGTACCGTCCCTTAGGTACCGCATTTTATGTGTTGTGGAGATTTTGCACGGGTTTCTCATGGAGTTTAAACTGAATTCGTAAACGAAATTTTGTGTATTGGCCATTCTATCGGTCGATGTTTAGCAGACAGAAGCTTAACTTCAAATAAAAATATGATTTCATTTTTACAAGAGCAAATTTAAAAAAACACGACATACATGTAATACATTTGACGCCTTGTTGAGGGTTTTGAATTACTTCATTTCCTTAATTTGTTTGGCCTGGTGTCAGTCAGCGCTCAACACAACTAGGGCTGTAACAGAGGTCACTATAAAAACCAACCCGCTCTTTGACACTAAGAATGCAACAGAACTATACGGCTAGGTTTGAGGGGACATACCTCTGCAATGGATGAATCGCTGGGCAAGAAAAGTACGTCTTGCAAATCTTCACTTCAAGGTGATAATATATTTCAAGTTTCATTGCAATCGCTTAAAAATGTGGAAGTAGTTCGCTCCACAATCTTTATGCGGACGGACGGACCGACCGACAGAGTGACTCCGATATATACTTATAAAAAAAGTTTACCAAATCCTAAATAAACCTTTTCTACCGATGCAATAATGCTATCTCTGCAGAATTATGTCAAATGTTTCTCACAATGATGCTGCGTTAGGAAAAAACGGAACGTTGAAAAAGGTCAGACACAAAATTCACAGCACATGTCCGTATCGTGTATGGCCACCATCGTCAAACAACGTCTTCTCATGCTACAAATAAGCTTCCTTATGATATATAGAGGGAGTCTGGCCCATTCCTCTTGCAAAGCACGCTCAAGATCACGAAGGTTATTGACGTATTCACGTTCTCTAACCTTACGTCCCAGATGAACCCATAAGTGCTCAATAGGCGAGAGATCCGGCGATTTTGCGGGCCACTGAAGCACATTAACATTATTTTGGCGCAATACATCCAGTGTATGCCTAGCAGAGTGTGGACGGGCGTTATCCTGTTGGAAAGTAGTGACGTTACGTTGTAGCAGAAACGGCACAGCTACTGGTATGATAATCTCGTCTTAATATCGCTGTACTGTCAGATTCCCGAAAACCGTCACAAGCTCTGTCTTACCACCATGGTAAATTCCCGCCTATACCATTGCGCTACCACCACCTTAACGATCATGATTTATGACGTCTTCAGGATCAAACCTCTCACCCCTTCTCCTCCAAACACGAATCCTACCATCAGTAAATGACAGGTTAAATCGTGACTCATTACTAAATAGAACGTCATTCCATTGTCAGCGTGACCACCCGCGATGAATCTGAGCACACTGAACACGCACCTGACGATGTCTAAGTGTCAGAGGGACACCGACGTAAGGGCGACGTCCTCTTAATCTAGCTGCTCGCAGCCTGTTTCTGACAGTCATATCAGAAATCCTAGTCCCGGTAGTGTTCCTTAATGCAGGCGTCACACTGTCCCGAAGTAGACACCAGATGGACACACGATTAAGGAAATGTTCAAATTCGGGTGTGATCGTGATAACATCGGGCCATTCGTGAGGGCCATTGTATGACCGCCGGTTGAGTTTCTCAAGCTTCGGCACCAACTTCGTGAGTAGTGACAAAATCTTTGGCATGCCAAAAAATTGCCGAAGGTCCACGCGAAGTATCATGTTCGTGTTGAATTCGTGTGTTCATTTTGCCCTTCGTATTGCCATCGTGAGGGCATCTTGTTTAATCGTGTCATCATCGTATTTTCTTCGTGTAATCATCGGTGCCATCGGACATTTTTGCCATACGAAGACAATACGAACGAAACAAGATGCCGTCCGATTGTCTTAAAAAGGCAACACGACTACGTTAAGCCCTCTCAATGCCGTCGTGTAGCCATCGTATTATAATACGATGACATCGAGATGGAACCACGGTGACGACGAAGACAGCCGAATTTGAGTTGCTCAAGCGTTTCACAAGTGTTATATAGTAACGAGAATATATAAAAGGCCGGTCATAGAGCGCCTTCCTCAGTCAGTCCTGAGCAACTCTACAGAACAGAGGCATGTGTTACTCTCCAAGCTTCAATCACATTTATCCATAATTCACTTCCTGCAGAATGGCATACTTTGATGATGAGACAACCTTTTGATATACCTTAGAAAACATGATGAACAACTCTGACAGGCCCAGTACCTCCTCTTAAAGGACAATTTTCTTATTTCTTTTTGTCATTTCTTGCTATCTGCCTTCCTTATGTGATAGGGTTATTTTATTATGTTATTATAACTAATTTATTAGTATTCTTATCATGACCACAAGTACATCATTTGATCATTATCATCACCAATACTAACATTCTTTCAGTCCGGAAAAGTACGGTCATATCTATCTTAATAATATATGACCCAACCTATAGTTCACTTTTTTAGCACGCAATCGCCATTTAACTTTCATAGCGTACATGTATACGCACAGGGTAGTAAATCTTATCTACATAGTGAAAATCAAGGTGACTTTTGCATTGTGATCTACATACCATTTATTATTGACAGTTATTGTTTGATTAAATTTTTATTTCAGAATCCCTGGATTAAACCCACGTAATACATCAATGAGTTCTTCGTAAACATTTAGAGGGTGACACTCGTATTAGATAATGTACTTATTTTAGGGTAGGTCGTATAGAAGAGAAGAACACATGGTACAGAAAGTCCCTCCCGGTTTCAACCTGTCTATCATCCTACAACATATGAAGTATGTTAAGCCGAGTTTGTTGCTGATGTGATCCAGTGTCCTGCTACAACTGAAATATTGATCGCCATTGCTGAGTAGTTTGAGAAGAGATGACAAGTTCCACACTGCTGTGGTGCTCTGGATGGCTCATGTGGTGGTCACCTGTCCTTGGAACAGTGGGTCTGTCTACATACACTACAAAGGCTTCTTCTCATTGTCCTCATGGCCCTGGTCGACGCAGAATACAAGTGTATTTGCATTGATTTTATGCCCCTCTCTGTGGTTGGAGGCTCAGCGAAGTCTACTCAGTTGCCTCTGCTTTCCTCTTCTGAACTCTGCATTTACTGGGCAGCCTCATACCCCTGTTTCTCTATGCCTTGGGTGACATGTTAATTAAATTGACTTTAATTTGAATAAAGTAAATTTGTAATTTATACCATCGGATGGTCACATGACGACTTCGTGACCTTGTTTGAAGGCATCGTACTCTCAATACGACGTCGTGTAGCCATCGTGTAACCTTCGTGTGTCCTGCGGGTAAACATCTAATTAAAAATTCACATCTTCGTTCTGCCTTCGTCTGTGGTTCGGGTGCCATCGTGTGATCTTCGTAAGGCATCGTACTTGATTCGGCTGTTGATTTGGCTGTTGACTAGGATCGGGGCCACATTCGCGCGAAATTCAAAATTCCATATGCGTGTGGCCATCGGCTGTCAATTTCGGGACAGTGTGACGCCTGCATAACCGGATAACTAACCACCGGCTCGACATGAAGCGGTTACGTCGTGATGACGTCACTAGGTAACGGTTCTCCTGTGGTGTTGTTTTTCGGGACCTCTAGTACGGGGTCGATCAGTCACGTTGCCTGTTTGCTGTATTTTGGTCTTCAGGCGACTGATGGTCGACTCATGAACATCGAAATGCCGAGCGACGTCTCTGGCAGACATGCCAGCCATAAGCATTCCAATAGCTCTTTGACGTTGATCCAACGTCATTCCAGGACGACGTCCCATCGTTATTTTCTGATTTATTTTGGGGTTTATTTTTTCAGCTTACGCTTAGAAAGAAAATGTGTAATGTGAAACTGGATAGACTACCAATTTATCTATGCATGGATTGCACGTCAGTTCCGTTTATCTCACGTTTCGACGTGATTTTCGATGAAATCGCACGGAAAATGGAAATAATTTTGTTCTATAGGGCCAGACAAACCTTTTTACTACACAAACATGTTTACATCATTTATCTGCACAGAACATCTGGTGTGACAAAATACTTGCTAAACATTTTTTATCAGTATATCCCTCTCAAACTTCGTTTGCGGGGGATACAAAAATATGACAGAAAGTTGGTCCCTGTGTGTCCGTTGACGTCGCCATTTCTGTCAAACTAGAAAGAATTTTTCCGTTAAGAACGTGATTTAATTTGATCAAATGGCGTCATTTTCCCAAACTAACGTCAAGCTAGAATGCTATTGTTCTTGACGTCGGTATCGAATATATCAACAATAAATTGTGAACAACTGTATCGGAATAACGTTCGAATTTGACGTTGGTCGCGTGGCAACATTTGGATTTTTAAATCTATACCGTAGCGTCTACGCATAAAAATAAAAAAAAACATGTTTAAAATGATTCTGAATCTACATTCTAAATGAGAACATCATGACGTAACACAGGATACTGATCTTAACGAAGTTTACGCTACTTTGTGACAACCCTACAGGTCATACTATAATAAATCTTAACTGTCAATATAGTGAGGAGTTCAAGTGTTACAGACTACTTAATATATACTGTTTAGCCTGGAACCCTTACCTCCATATATCGCTGATGAGCGTTTTTGTGGTTAGGTAGCCATTGATGTTTGCAGTTGAGGACTCAATATTCTGATAGTTGATGCTAGAACCAAATTATCATCTATTTTTTGCGATGTTGCGCCTTGAACGATTAATCAGGCATATTAAAGGAACATTATTCGGTGTTATCTATGTTTAGTCAATGTTTATGTATTATATGTGTACATATATAGAGAAACTCGGGTCACTGTCCGGTGAGAACAATGTTACCAGGCGAGGTGATATCGTCCAGGGTGGCGAGCTTTAGCGAGTCACCCTGGACGATATCGCCGAGTCTGATAACATTGTTCGATCCGGATACTGACCCGAGTTTCTATTTATCATGTAACTCATTTTTTTCGGAGCATGATTTAGTGTCATTTCACCTGAAACTGTGATAATTACCACTTACGGTATCCCAGCAAATCACATTGAACAGTCAACATCCGCAGATAAATAGTTCACTACAATTGGGAAAAATAATAAAAACAGCTCTTATGGATCAAACAATTCAATTTCACATTAAAGAAATTATTTGTTAACAATTATTTACAACTCATAAGTAATGGTAGAATTATATTCTTACTGCTTGATCGGCATTATTTTCGTCCATATAACTTCAATTTCAATAAATTTACGCGATTTTGCGGGAAATACATCGCGCACGGTTGAACAAAATGACGTCATTCTATGACGTTTTACACGATTCTCTACTAAATCACATGTTGACGTTCCAACGTTGCTCCATGTTTTTTCTTTGATGTAAGTTTAGTATTTTGTTAAGTTGCATAAATAAGCATTTCTTGATGATTCTTAGTTTTTATTGATGATAATTTGTGTTAAAATATACTATTTTTATATTTATTATAATAAATTTCTTTGACAAAAAACCTGTTTTTTTATAATTTAGCAAATAAAATGTTCCATTCATAAGTTATTAAAGTAGTCCGTCTTTGTGGGCGGAGCCAAAAAGTGTTCTCAGGCTACTAGCAGCCTATTGACCTGAGAACACATAATGTTCTCAGGTCATGTGTTATCAGGCAGTTACCATGGCAGCTGCATGATAAAAAATGATATCTGTCAAACGTCTGCATTAATGTCGTGCATCCATGCTTACAATAAATATATTACCCTACTGGTCATTTAATAAGGTGATGTTGTAAAACTATGTTATAATGTAGGTAAGACTAATTGATTTTATAGCATATAGATTGTTTTACGGCCCATTCGACAGCTATGGTTATTTCAGAGCAGCTCCAGAGAGAGAGAGAGAGAGAGAGAGAGAGAGAGGAGTTAAAAAATACGGGAGAACCGGGTATTTTTATCCTTGCTCTTTTTCGAATAGTTTTCCTGATTCTTCATCGTGCCCGTTGTAAACCGATACACGTCTCATCCGTTTTCTGTGATTTTCATAAACCAGTACTTGGCTTAGACTATGAGATGGGAACCCTAAAAAACGTCCCTGAACTGTTGAAAGACGGTGCCGAGATTCGAACTCCTGACATTTCGTTTAGCAGTTCATCGCATTACTACTAGACCACCGATCACCCTGATTTCATAGCATGTGTAACTCAAACCTCGATATAGTTGGCAATAGAGCATATTTAGACTAGTAGAAGATTTAGTAGTTTTACGCATTCGTGAACTATTTTCCTTTTTTATTTTCAATTTCTATTACGGACTCAGCTGTGTACTTGCGTATGACAAACTTCATGACGTTGTCGAAAAGAAAAGGTAAAATCACTAAGTATTACATTTATTTTAGCAAGTTGGACCACTTCCTTTCATCAAAGTACGGATCAGCTATTCCATCTTCGCCGATTCATATTGTTTCGTACATGACTGAATTGGTTGTTAGGCATTAGCCCCACATAATGATTAAATACTGTATATACAGTGCAACTTCTCTAGAGCGGCCCTCTCTTGAGCAACAACATTCCATCAACAACAACATTATTTTCCTACTGCAAGTTTCAGCTATCAATTTAACCTGTCTATAGCAACAACCTCTCAACAACATCATAATTTTGTTACTCACAAAGGGTGTTGCGTTGGAGAGGTTGCTCTACAGTATCAAATTGACTCATTCACTGAAGAAATTTCCAGGCCTCTCTAAGCACGGGACTAAAAAGCAACAGACACTACAGACAATTCATTATCTCTCAACAAAATACAAACTCTCAACAGATATTTAGTTATTAGACATTAAGCATGGATACCACTTACTTATTCGTTTGTTTAAGTTTGGTGTATTAACAAATTACAATGAAATGACATTCACTTTTATGACAAATATATTTCTGCATACATTAAAAAAACAAAGCTGGCCCCAGTTTCACGAACAAAATTGAAACTCAAAAATGGACTAAATAAAGTGATTTCTCTGTCAAATAATCTCGTGTCTTTGACCAGAAAAGCTAGGTACTAGAACCATATGTTTCCTTATTTACTATAAACATGTTAAACATGGTAGCATAAAATATTTTGGTTCCGGCGGACAAATTAAATCTCAAAACTCTATTTTCTTTTGAGTCAAAAATCAAATTTCCAATAACAGACTCAAATTAATTTTATTGAATTATACCATATGAAGAGATCATAGCCAGGTTGAAATCGTTGGAAACTTTTATTAGACGATCTTTGTGCCTTCTTTTAATACCACATTAAACGTGAAAATAAACTTTAAGTTATGTAGTTATTATCATAATCCACTCAATATTAGTCGGAATAATAATAATTACATAACTTAAACAGGAGGAATGTAACAGTATAGTACATTGTATTTGTTTTTACAATTTGGTTGCTCGATTAGCTCAGTTAGTACAACACTTGACTTGCAAGCAGGAGGTTGAGGGTCCGAGTCCCGCTTCGGGTACATTATTTTCCTCCTCCTATTCCATCTGGTGCCGTGAGTGTGCGACTAGCCTTGGGTGAAGCAAAGGCTGTGTTAATCTAAAGAGACTGTGGTTGTCGCAGTTAATTACTTTGAATAAAGGGAGAAATGTAGCAGTATGGTATACAGCATACCCGCATCGGATACATTATTTTCCTTCTCTTATTACAATAGGTTTACATTCTTTGAAAGCTTGGGTGCCACGCCGGCAGCAATTACAAGTACAGGTGCTGGAAGAGGCATGTGTGACTCATTGGAAAGGGCACTAGAAGTTTCAAAATCAATAGCTCTGTAATCAGATGTTTCCGCATTTTAAAGTTCGCTCATTTCGTATTTTCTAAACCGCATATCGCACGTTTTTCTCGCACATGAAAAAAGTCTATGTAAGCAGTATGCATAAAGTCGACTAGACGCTTTCGAACAGGTAACCTTTTTATCACAATGTAACTCATTTGAAATGACATACGTGTAAAATATATATGCATGCAAGTTTTTTAACATTGACAGGCTGAACATCATGAATTAAACTCGCATTTTGATATTTGTGGTTATATGCTAGTGTAGAAAAGATTTGCTCGGGCACCTGCGGACGTCCTTGTCGATTGAATGTTAAACCCACAAGGAATCGTTTATCCCGGACACCGGTGAAATGGATAACATCCGTTACGCTTAGAGACAAAGACAGTCCCACGTTGAAAATCTGGAATTAAGTTACTTGTGATATATTTTATAATTTACAATGATTTGTTTGATCACTTGTCGTGTTTTTTTTCGATACTGTAATCGTTTTCGGGTGATACTTGAAGTTAAAATTTGAGCGTTTGTTCTGAGCTCCTGTGATAGAAGTTGACTCGTGGTGCAATTTGTGACAACCTTATGAATAGTAAAGGTATATGTGTTTGATATCGGTATTATTAGCTCAAGTATGGTATTTGTTTATCCAATATGCATAGAAGATTAATTTTCTGTAATTGGCCTATAATTATGTATGTATGGTAATTACAAATAATTACAAAGGTACACAGACACTTGGGGTTAGGAGCTTTAAAAAACCAAAATATTTGTATTTTTGTCAATCCCAACACATAAACTTATCATATCTATCAATAGAACCTAAAATAAGCCGTTTTGAAAAAATACATTTTTCAACGTCAACAATATATACTACAAGATATAAATGTTCGTTGGAAAAGTAGCTCACACGTACCTTCGAAAACACCTCGTATTTTATTCCATTTCCAACATTTTCACATAATCCTTGTGTCAGTCGATGTAGTACACATTATTCTTCACGATTATTGTCAAGTTTAAGTTTAACACCAAAATATCCAAAACAATTAGCAAAATTGTCAATATTTTGCATCAGCTACATTTACAATCTATATGGTTCCCGGCTTTGTAGTATATGACTGCATCGAGTACTGAAATTACGAGAACCAGCAGGCAAAATAACATACTGGTTCTCATGTGTTCAATACGTGGTGCATTCAAACACTACAAAGTCGGGAACCATATAGATTGTAAATGTAGCTGATGCAAAATATTGACAATTTTGCTAATTGTTTTGGATATTTTGGTGTTAATGTTGAGGTTGAAACTTAAACTTGACAATAATCATGAAGAATAATGTGTACTACATCGACTGACACAAGGATTGTGTGAAAATGTTGGAAATGGAATAAAATACGAGGTGTTTTCGAAGGTACGTGTGAGCTATTTTTCCAACGAACATTTATATCTTGTAGTATATATTGTTGACGTTGAAAAATGTATTTTTTCAAAACGGCTTATTTTAGGTTTTATTGATAGATATGATAAGTTTATGTGTTGGGATTGACAAAAATACAAATATTTTGGTTTTTTAAAGCTCCTAACCCCAAGTGTCTGTGCAAAGGTATAGTACATGTTTTGGTTTTAATTTCTAATTTATATATTAGTTATCATTTTGTTATCTTTGTCTCTGGTAAATTTTAACTACTGTGTTTAATTTCAGATTTGGTTAAAAATTAACAAAAATTTAACCAGAGGCAAGATGGTTGGCCTTGTTGTATCAAATGCTAGATGACCTCAACAGTTAAGACATTGTCAAGTAAACAGACAAACTGAAGATATGAATAGTTTCCCAACCAACATGATATCTGACCTAGATTAAATATTACTGGAAATAATATCTTACCAAATTTAACCAAAGTTTTATACAATCGTTTTACAAATCTTTAACTAAGAATTAACCAATATTTATATTAACTTTAACTAAGAATTAACCGATATTCATACAATTGGGTGCTGGTGTTTCTGTGCCAGAGAAAGCATTGGTATTTAACAACATAGTCTGTATCTTGGAAACACTTTATAACCAGCCATTTTGCTCCAGGGGTGTGATCTATATATTACTGAATATTTTTCTTTGGAATATAAACTCTACACAACTTATCTTAATCTTATCATAGCTGGCACACTTTGTGTAGAAATTTAAAAAAATGCTGTTTATGTTTTGAGTATTGTTAAAAAACATAAAAAATAGCAAAACAATTAAGTACTTTTTTTCGTCTTTTACATTTCAGGAAGTTCTGTGAGCCTAGTTGTCTTTAGTATTGTTTACGGATAATGATAAGCTCTGTGAAGGTATTTGTTTAATTTAAGGGATGAAATATATAAATTATCAATACAACTACAACACTACAATGTGTGTACAATGTATTTATATAAATATATGTATGTAATATACATGATCATACTGGTAAAAGCAATTATTTGATTACTTGGTAAATTTGTTAGGTTATAAAGTAAATAGTGAATGTTATATGAAACGTTGTTTTAGATTGGTTAAGCTTCAAGTATTGTAATATATTTCAACATGTTAATATCTGTGTTTAACACTTTGTTTGAAGTGCCTTACAGTCTGTATAAAAGCACATTCAATGGAAATAGAACATGAGATTCCTATTGTGATCAATATTTGTTCACCTTGATGTTAGTCAGGTAATCTTTTTTTCCACTATAAATGCAGAAGAAAAAATACATTTGGTCTTGTATTAGTTGGGCCTATTGATGATCTCATAATTATTTGCATATTTGAAATGGAACTTGGTTTGATGTTATGACGGTCGACTATTGTTGGACTGTTGATAAGAGTACTGGACTAACAGTAAAGTTCTGGATTATTGATAAGAGGACTGGACTAATTATAAAGATCTACTTTTGATAGAGCACTGGACAATTGTTACATACTTGACAAAAATGTTCTGGACATTGATTTGGTTCTAGACTTTTGATAGAGAGTTGTACTATTGATAGAGAAGTGGACTATTGGTAGATAGCTGGACTATTGATAGAGTAGTGGTCCATTGGTTGATAGCTAAACTATTGATTGAGTACTGGACTGTTGACAGAGAAGTGGACTATTGGTAGATAGTTGGACTATAGATAGACTAGTGGACTATTGGTATTGAGCTGGACTATTGACAGAACTGGAATATTGATAGAGTAGTGGACTGTTAAAGTCCCATAAGCTTATAAATGTATTGGTCCTAATAGTTTCTGTTTGTTCTATAATAGAGGAATCCGGTGTGTTTTCCTCCCATGTATACTTTATAGCAAGAAAATATGTTTTCGAAACCATTATCGTATTTTTTTCAATACCATTGAAATAAATACTATTTATAGAACACCTGTTTTTTCCCGCAGTCATGCTATGCACACATAGTGAAGTGACGTCACGCGCTCTACATATTTCAAGTTTACAAAAGCAAAAATCACAGTGAAATTAGTGTTTTCAGACGAAAAAGGGCTTGTTTCGTCGGTAATAATTATCTTGGGATAATATCAGCAAATAAATGTTTTTGCATATATTTTTCTACAGCAAAAAGCTCATGGGGCTTTAATAGTTAGCTGGACTATTGACAGAGCTGGACTATTGATAGAGTAGATGATTATTGATAGAGTAATGGACTACTGAGTGTGTCTATTGATAGAATATTGAACTATTGATTGAGTAGTGGATTATTGATAGAGTACTGGACTATTAATAGAGTAGTGGACTTTTGATAATGTAGTGGACTATTGATTGAATAGTGAACTATTGATAGAGTAGTTGATTATTGATGGAGTAGTGGACTACTGATAGAGTAATGGACTATTGAGTGTGTCTATTGATAGAATGATGGACTATTGATAGAGCACTGGACTATCGATAGAGTACTGGACTATTCATAGAGTAGTGGACTTTTGATAATGTAGTGGACTATTGATGGAGTAGTGGACTACTGATAGAGTAATGGACTATTGAGTGTGTCTATTGATAGAATGATGGACTATTGATAGAGCACCGGACTATTGACAGAGTACTGGACTATTCATAGAGTAGTGGACTTTTGATAATGTAGTGGACTATTGATGGAGTAGTGGACTATTGATACAGCAGTAGATTATTGATAGAGTAGTGGACTATTGATAGAGTAGTGGACTATTGATAGAGTAGTGGATTATTGATGGAGTAGTGGATTATTGATAGAGTAGTGGATTATTGATAAAGTAGTTGACTAGTGATAGAATATTGGACTATTGATGGAGTAGTGGACTATTGATAGAGTAGTGGATTATTGATGGAGTAGTGGACTACTGATAGAATAATGGAATATTGCTAGAGTAGTGGACTATTGATAGAGTACCTGACTATTCATAGAGTAGTGGACTATTGATAATGTAATGGACTATTAATTCAGTAGTGGAATAATGATAAAGAGTGTGTCTATTGATAGAGTGCTGGACCGCTGATAGAGTAGTGGACTATTGGTAGAGTAGTGGACTATTGATAGAGTAGTGGACTATTGATAGAGTAGTGGACTATTGATAGAGTAGTGGACTATTGATAAAGTAGTGGATTATTGATAGAGTAGTGGATTATTGATAGAGTAGTGGATTATTGATAAAGTAGTTGATTATTGATAGAGTGGTGGACTATTGATATAGTAGTGGACTATTGATAAAGTAGTGGACTACTGATAAAGATATTGTCTATTGATAGAGTGTTGGACCACTGCTAGAGCAGTGGACTACTGTTAGAGAGGTGCAATCTTGTTAGAGAGCTAGATTATTGAGATAGACTGCTTGACTTTTGACAGAGTGCTTGGTGTATTCTTGTATTGTTCTAAAGGTTATTGATCCATAGGTCGCAAGATAAATGCATCACTGACTGCTATTGACTGAATGCTTGTGTCAATATAACCTATGAAATGATCAATTGATATTATAATTTTGATTGGTATGATTCATTGCTGTTATTATTAAATCAGTAATTAAAATGATATAACTATACAATAAACGCATGATTCCAATAAATTATTTGTATGATATAATTTTGGGGGATTTTGCTTACCACTGTATTTCAGGGCACATCTATGGATGATGTTAAGGTTGATGGCCTTGAAGTTTTGAAATGCACATAAAATGGCTAATCCACGCAAAGCTATATGCTTATGTAATGTACACTTGTACATTTTTCCATACAGAATAAACCTATAGAAATATCTGCAGAAAGGAGCAACCTCATATTGCAGGACATAGCTGTCGCTTGTGCAGGTATGAACGTATAGAGTGTTCAGTGTGTTGTGTTAGTGTTCAGTGTGTAGTGTTTAGTGCTTGTGTTTAGTGCTTGTGTTTAGTGTTTGTGTTAAGTGTTGGAAAAGTGTTTTAGTATTTAAATAAATGGAATATAGGATTATATATATATAGGATTATATTTCAGAAGTAAGTGGAGTTTCTCGTTCACTGCACTAACTGTCACTATAGTAGGGTCCCCTCACATAATTTAACTTCACATTTTTTCAATGTTTAGGAAGAAAATATTTTTGTTTTTTAAATTTTTGAAACGTATTTCACGATTCTTAAGTAAAATGTTTTTTAAGTACAGGGGGAATAAGGTTTTCATTTATTTTAAATATTTTGAAAAACAATTATAATACTTAAAATAATATCTAAGGATGAAGATCAAAGAATCATTAAACAACCTTAACTAATACGTTAAGAAAATACTTTATAAACATAATATAACAAAAGCGTTAACTATAGGAATATATCCGTAACATAATTTAAACAAATGTTCAGATGTTTGAAAGGTTACTAAGATTGTAATATCCATAATTAAATTTAAAGAAAACATGAATACCAATATGGTGTAATATACGTCTAAATTCAATGCAATGTATGTATACAATAATGCACCATGCATGAAATCATTAAATAGGTCATTTAATCAAGATTCCTCAATGAAAACTGTTAAGAAACACTGCAAAACTAAATTCAGGATGTTGTGACCTAAATAGTTAGGGTAATTAATCAAATGCTGTATATTTACAAATCAAATGGGATTTGCAGCTTGTATATTAATCATTTCATTCTGATATATTCATAATACTGTGTTTTTCCAACAAAACAATATGCTGTAAATTTTGAAAACAAATATACCGGAAATAATTCAAAACAAAGTATATATACAATTGATGCACATTGAATAAACTCATTAATTAGGTCATGTCATAATTATTTGAAATTAAGAGTTAATGCACATCATATAAGGTCAATAATTAGGGTCTATAATCAAAATATGACTGTGGAATATGTAAATGAATATTGCAGAAACAATTCCATTTAAAGTATTTTTACAGTTCATGCACATTGCATGAAATCATTAATTAGGTCGTCTAATCAAGATACCTCAATAATGTGTTTTTTTAACAAAACTATATGCTGTAAACCTTGTAAACAAACATTCCATCAATAATTCAATGCAAAGTATGTATGCACATTGCATGAAATCATTAATTAGGTCATTTAATCAAGATTCCTCAATGAAAATGATTATAAATACCACAAGACTTAATTCAGGATATTTTGACCTAAATAATTAGGGTAATTAATCAAATACTGTATATTTACAAATCAAATGGGATTTGCAACATGTATATTAGTCATTTCATTCTGATATATTCATAATACTGTGTTATTCCAACAAAACAATATGCTGTAAATTTTGAAAACAAATATACTGGAAATAATTTAATACAAAGTATATATACAATTGATGCACATTGAATAAACTCATTAATTAGGTCATGTCATAATTATTTGAAATTAAGAGTTAATGCACATCATATAAGGTCAATAATTAGGGTCTATAATCAAAATATGACTGTGGAATATGTAAATGAATATTGCAGAAACAAATCCATTTAAAGAATTGTTACAGTTCATGCACATTGCATGAAATCATTAATTAGGTCATCTAATCAAGGTACCTCAATAATGTGTTTTTTTAACAAAACTATATGCTGTAAACCTTGTAAACAAACATCCAATCAATAATACAATGCAAAGTATGTATGCCATTGCATGAAATCATTAATTAGGTCATTTAATCAAGATTCCTCAATGAAAATGATTATAAATACCACAAGACTTAATTCAGGATATTTTGACCTAAATAATTAAGGTAATTAATCAAATACTGTGTATTTACAAATCAAATGGGATTTGCAACATGTATATTAGTCATTTCATTCTGATATATTCATAATACTGTGTTTTTCCAACAAAACAATGTGCTGTAAATTTTGAAAACAAATATACTGGATATAATTCAATACAAAGTATATATACAATTGATGCACGTTGAATAAACTCATTAATTAGGTCATGTCATAATTATTTGAAATTAAGAGTTAATGCACATCATATAAGGTCAATAATTAGGGTCTATAATCAAAATATGACTGTGGAATATGTAAATGAATATTGCAGAAACAAATCCATTTAAAGAATTTTTACAGTTCATGCACATTGCATGAAATCATTAATTAGGTCATTTAATCAAGATTCCTCAATGAAAATGATTATAAATACCACAAGACTTAATTCAGGATATTTTGACCTAAATAATTAGGGTAATTAATCAAATACTGTATATTTACAAATCAAATGGGATTTGCAACATGTATATTAGTCATTTGATTCTGATATATTCATAATACTGTGTTATTCCAACAAAACAATATGCTGTAAATTTTGAAAGCAAATATACTGGAAATAATTTAATACAAAGTATATATACAATTGATGCACATTGAATAAACTCATTAATTAGGTCATGTCATAATTATTTGAAATTAAGAGTTAATGCACATCATATAAGGTCAATAATTAGGGTCTATAATCAAAATATGACTGTGGAATATGTAAATGAATATTGCAGAAACAAATCCATTTAAAGAATTTTTACAATTCATGCACATTGCATGAAATCATTAATTAGGTCATCTAATCAAGATACCTCAATAATGTGTTTTTTGAACAAAACTATATGCTGTAAACCTTGTAAACAAACATCCAATCAATAATTCAATGCAAAGTATGTATGCCATTGCATGGAATCATTAATTAGGTCATTTAATCAAGATTCCTCAATGAAAATGATTATAAATACCACAAGACTTAATTCAGGATATTTTGACCTAAATAATTAGGGTAATTAATCAAATACTGTATATTTACAAATCAAATGGGATTTGCAACATGTATATTAGTCATTTCATTCTGATATATTCATAATACTGTGTTATTCCAACAAAACAATATGCTGTAAATTTTGAAAACAAATGTACTGGAAATAATTCAATACAAAGTATATATACAATTGATGCACATTGAATAAACTCATTAATTAGGTCATGTCATAATTATTTGAAATTAAGAGTTAATGCACATCATATAAGGTCAATAATTAGGGTCTATAATCAAAATATGTATGTGGAATATGTAAATGAATATTGCAGAAACAAATACATTTAAAGAATGTTTACAGTTCATGCACATTGCATGAAATCATTAATTAGGTCATCTAATCAAGATACCTCAATAATGTGTTTTTGAACAAAACTATATGCTGTAAACCTTGTAAACAAACATTCCATCAATAATTCAATGCAAAGAATGTATGCACATTGCATCAAATCATTAATTAGGTCATTTAATCAAGATTCCTCAATGAAAATGATTATAAACACCACAAGACTTAATTCAGGATATTTTGACCTATGTAATTTGGGTAATTAATCAAATACTGTGTATATACAAATCAAATGGGATTTGCAACATGTATATTAGTCATTTCATTCTGATATATTCATAATACTGTGTTTTTCCAACAAAACAATATGCTGTAAATTTTGAAAACAAATATACTGGAAATAATTTAATACAAAGTATATATACAATTGATGCACATTGAATAAACTCATTAATTAGGTCATGTCATAATTATTTGAAATTAAGAGTTAATGAACATCATATAAGGTCAATAATTAGGGTCTATAATCAAAATATGACTGTGGAATATGTAAATGAATATTACAGAAACAAATACATTTAAAGAATTTTTACAATTCATGCACATTGCATAAAATCATTAATTAGGTCATCTAATCAAGATTCCTCAATAATGTGTTTTTTGAACAAAACTATATGCTGTAAACCTTGTAAACAAACATCCAATCAATAATTCAATGCAAAGTATGTATGCCATTGCATGGAATCATTAATTAGGTCATTTAATCAAGATTCCTCAATGAAAATGATTATAAATACCACAATACTTAATTCAGGATATTTTGACCTAAATAATTAGGGTAATTAATCAGATACTGTGTATTTACAAATCAAATGGGATTTGCAACATGTATATTAGTCATTTCATTCTGATATATTCATAATACTGTGTTATTCCAACAAAACAATATGCTTTAAATTTTGAAAAGAAATATACCGGAAATAATTCAATACAAAGTATATATTCAATTGATGCACATTGAATAAACTCATTAATTAGGTCATGTCATAATTATTTGAAATTAAGAGTTAATGAACATCATATAAGGTCAATAATTAGGGCCTATAATCAAATTATGACTGTGGAATATGTAAATGAATATTGCAGAAACAAATCCATTTAAAGAATTTTTACAGTTCATGCACATTGCATGAAATTATTAATTAGGTCATCTAATCAAGATACCTCAATAATGTGTTTTTTGAACAAAACTATATGCTGTAAACCTTGTAAACAAACATCCAATCAATAATTCAATGCAAAGTATGTATGCCATTGCATGGAATCATTAATTAGGTCATTTAATCAAGATTCCTCAATGAAAATGATTATAAATACCACAATACTTAATTCAGGATATTTTGACCTAAATAATTAGGGTAATTAATCAAATACTGTATATTTACAAATCAAATGGGATTTGCAACATGTATATTAGTCATTTCATTCTGATATATTCATAATACTGTGTTTTTCCAACAAAACAATATGCTGTAAATTTTGAAAACAAATATACTGGATATAATTCAATACAAAGTATATATACAATTGATGCACGTTGAATAAACTCATTAATTAGGTCATGTCATAATTATTTGAAATTAAGAGTTAATGCACATCATATAAGGTCAATAATTAGGGTCTATAATCAAAATATGTATGTGGAATATGTAAATGAATATTGCAGAAACAAATACATTTAAAGAATGTTTACAGTTCATGCACATTGCATGAAATCATTAATTAGGTCATCTAATCAAGATACCTCAATAATGTGTTTTTGAACAAAACTATATGCTGTAAACCTTGTAAACAAACATTCCATCAATAATTCAATGCAAAGAATGTATGCACATTGCATCAAATCATTAATTAGGTCATTTAATCAAGATTCCTCAATGAAAATGATTATAGACACCACAAGACTTAATTCAGGATATTTTGACCTATGTAATTTGGGTAATTAATCAAATACTGTGTATATACAAATCAAATGGGATTTGCAACATGTATATTAGTCATTTCATTCTGATATATTCATAATACTGTGTTTTTCCAACAAAACAATATGCTGTAAATTTTGAAAACAAATATACCGGAAATAATTCAATACAAAGTATATATACAATTGTTGCACATTGAATAAACTCATTAATTAGGTCATGTCATAATTATTTGAAAATAAGAGTTAATGCACATCATATAAGGTCAATAATTAGGGTCTATAATCAAAATATGACTGTGGAATATGTAAATGAATATTACAGAAACAAATACATTTAAAGTATTTTTACAATTCATGCACATTGCATAAAATCATTAATTAGGTCATCTAATCAAGATTCCTCAATAATGTGTTTTTTGAACAAAACTATATGCTGTAAACCTTGTAAACAAACATCCAATCAATAATTCAATGCAAAGTATGTATGCCATTGCCTAAAATCATTAATTAGGTCATTTAATCAAGATTCCTCGATGAAAATGATTATAAATACCACAAGAGTTAATTCAGGATATTTTGACCTAAATAATTAGGGTAATTAATCAAATACTGTATATTTACAAATCAAATGGGATTTGCAACATGTATATTAGTCATTTCATTCTGATATATTCATAATACTGTGTTTTTCCAACAAAACAATATGCTGTAATTTTGAAAAGAAATATACCGGAAATAACTCAATACAAAGTATATATACAATTGATGCACATTGAATAAACTCATTAGTTAAGTCATGTCATAATTATTTGAAATTAAGAGTTAATGCACATCATATAAGGTCAATAATTAGGGTCTATAATCAAAATATGACTGTGGAATATGTAAATGAATATTGCAGAAACAAATACATTTAAAGAATGTTTACAGTTCATGCACATTGTATGAAATCATTAATTAGGTCATCTATTCAAGATACCTCAATAATGTGTTTTTGGAACAAAACTTTATGCTGTAAACCTTGTAAAAAAACATCCCATCAATAATTCAATGCAAAGTATGTATGTACATTGCATGAAATCATTAATTAGGAAATTTAATCAAGATTCCTCAATGAAAAAAATGATTATAAATACCACAAGACTACATTCAGCATATTTTGACCTAAATAATTAGGGTAATTAATCAAATACTGTGTATTTACAAATCAAATGGGATTTGCAACATGTATATTAGTCATTTCATTCTGATATATTCATAATACTGTGTTATTCCAACAAAACAATATGCTTTAAATTTTGAAAAGAAATATACCGGAAATAATTCAATACAAAGTATATATTCAATTGATGCACATTGAATAAACTCATTAATTAGGTCATGTCATAATTATTTGAAATTAAGAGTTAATGCACATCATATAAGGTCAATAATTAGGGCCTATAATCAAAATATGACTGTGGAATATGTAAATGAATATTGCAGAAACAAATCCATTTAAAGAATTTTTACAGTTCATGCACATTGCATGAAATCATTAATTAGGTCATCTAATCAAGATACCTCAATAATGTGTTTTTTGAACAAAACAATATGCTGTAAACCTTGTAAACAAACATCCAATCAATAATTCAATGCAAAGTATGTATGCCATTGCATGGAATCATTAATTAGGTCATTTAATCAAGATTCCTCAATGAAAATGATTATAAATACCACAATACTTAATTCAGGATATTTTGACCTAAATAATTAGGGTAATTAATCAAATACTGTATATTTACAAATCAAATGGGATTTGCAACATGTATATTAGTCATTTCATTCTGATATATTCATAATACTGTGTTTTTCCAACAAAACAATATGCTGTAAATTTTGAAAAGAAATATACTGGATATAATTCAATACAAAGTATATATACAATTGATGCACGTTGAATAAACTCATTAATTAGGTCATGTCATAATTATTTGAAATTAAGAGTTAATGCACATCATATAAGGTCAATAATTAGGGTCTATAATCAAAATATGACTGTGGAATATGTAAATGAATATTGCAGAAACAAATACATTTAAAGAATGTTTACAGTTCATGCACATTGCATGAAATCATTAATTAGGTCATCTAATCAAGATACCTCAATAATGTGTTTTTGAACAAAACTATATGCTGTAAACCTTGTAAACAAACATTCCATCAATAATTCAATGCAAAGAATGTATGCACATTGCATCAAATCATTAATTAGGTCATTTAATCAAGATTCCTCAATGAAAATGATTATAGACACCACAAGACTTAATTCAGGATATTTTGACCTATGTAATTTGGGTAATTAATCAAATACTGTGTATATACAAATCAAATGGGATTTGCAACATGTATATTAGTCATTTCATTCTGATATATTCATAATACTGTGTTTTTCCAACAAAACAATATGCTGTAAATTTTGAAAACAAATATACCGGAAATAATTCAATACAAAGTATATATACAATTGTTGCACATTGAATAAACTCATTAATTAGGTCATGTCATAATTATTTGAAATTAAGAGTTAATGCACATCATATAAGGTCAATAATTAGGGTCTATAATCAAAATATGACTGTGGAATATGTAAATGAATATTACAGAAACAAATACATTTAAAGTATTTTTACAATTCATGCACATTGCATAACATCATTAATTAGGTCATCTAATCAAGATTCCTCAATAATGTGTTTTTTGAACAAAACTATATGCTGTAAACCTTGTAAACAAACATCCAATCAATAATTCAATGCAAAGTATGTATGCCATTGCCTAAAATCATTAATTAGGTCATTTAATCAAGATTCCTCAATGAAAATGATTATAAATACCACAAGAGTTAATTCAGGATATTTTGACCTAAATAATTAGGGTAATTAATCAAATACTGTATATTTACAAATCAAATGGGATTTGCAACATGTATATTAGTCATTTCATTCTGATATATTCATAATACTGTGTTTTTCCAACAAAACAATATGCTGTAATTTTGAAAAGAAATATACCGGAAATAACTCAATACAAAGTATATATACAATTGATGCACATTGAATAAACTCATTAGTTAAGTCATGTCATAATTATTTGAAATTAAGAGTTAATGCACATCATATAAGGTCAATAATTAGGGTCTATAATCAAAATATGACTGTGGAATATGTAAATGAATATTGCAGAAACAAATACATTTAAAGAATGTTTACAGTTCATGCACATTGTATGAAATCATTAATTAGGTCATCTATTCAAGATACCTCAATAATGTGTTTTTGGAACAAAACTTTATGCTGTAAACCTTGTAAAAAAACATCCCATCAATAATTCAATGCAAAGTATGTATGTACATTGCATGAAATCATTAATTAGGAAATTTAATCAAGATTCCTCAATGAAAAAAATGATTATAAATACCACAAGACTACATTCAGCATATTTTGACCTAAATAATTAGGGTAATTAATCAAATACTGTGTATTTACAAATCAAATGGGATTTGCAACATGTATATTAGTCATTTCATTCTGATATATTCATAATACTGTGTTATTCCAACAAAACAATATGCTTTAAATTTTGAAAAGAAATATACCGGAAATAATTCAATACAAAGTATATATTCAATTGATGCACATTGAATAAACTCATTAATTAGGTCATGTCATAATTATTTGAAATTAAGAGTTAATGCACATCATATAAGGTCAATAATTAGGGCCTATAATCAAAATATGACTGTGGAATATGTAAATGAATATTGCAGAAACAAATCCATTTAAAGAATTTTTACAGTTCATGCACATTGCATGAAATCATTAATTAGGTCATCTAATCAAGATACCTCAATAATGTGTTTTTTGAACAAAACAATATGCTGTAAACCTTGTAAACAAACATCCAATCAATAATTCAATGCAAAGTATGTATGCCATTGCATGGAATCATTAATTAGGTCATTTAATCAAGATTCCTCAATGAAAATGATTATAAATACCACAATACTTAATTCAGGATATTTTGACCTAAATAATTAGGGTAATTAATCAAATACTGTATATTTACAAATCAAATGGGATTTGCAACATGTATATTAGTCATTTCATTCTGATATATTCATAATACTGTGTTTTTCCAACAAAACAATATGCTGTAAATTTTGAAAACAAATATACTGGATATAATTCAATACAAAGTATATATACAATTGATGCACGTTGAATAAACTCATTAATTAGGTCATGTCATAATTATTTGAAATTAAGAGTTAATGCACATCATATAAGGTCAATAATTAGGGTCTATAATCAAAATATGTATGTGGAATATGTAAATGAATATTGCAGAAACAAATACATTTAAAGAATGTTTACAGTTCATGCACATTGCATGAAATCATTAATTAGGTCATCTAATCAAGATACCTCAATAATGTGTTTTTGAACAAAACTATATGCTGTAAACCTTGTAAACAAACATTCCATCAATAATTCAATGCAAAGAATGTATGCACATTGCATCAAATCATTAATTAGGTCATTTAATCAAGATTCCTCAATGAAAATGATTATAGACACCACAAGACTTAATTCAGGATATTTTGATCTATGTAATTTGGGTAATTAATCAAATACTGTGTATATACAAATCAAATGGGATTTGCAACATGTATATTAGTCATTTCATTCTGATATATTCATAATACTGTGTTTTTCCAACAAAACAATATGCTGTAAATTTTGAAAACAAATATACCGGAAATAATTCAATACAAAGTATATATACAATTGTTGCACATTGAATAAACTCATTAATTAGGTCATGTCATAATTATTTGAAATTAAGAGTTAATGCACATCATATAAGGTCAATAATTAGGGTCTATAATCAAAATATGACTGTGGAATATGTAAATGAATATTACAGAAACAAATACATTTAAAGTATTTTTACAATTCATGCACATTGCATAAAATCATTAATTAGGTCATCTAATCAAGATTCCTCAATAATGTGTTTTTTGAACAAAACTATATGCTGTAAACCTTGTAAACAAACATCCCATCAATAATTCAATGCAAAGTATGTATGCCATTGCCTAAAATCATTAATTAGGTCATTTAATCAAGATTCCTCAATGAAAATGATTATAAATACCACAAGAGTTAATTCAGGATATTTTGACCTAAATAATTAGGGTAATTAATCAAATACTGTATATTTACAAATCAAATGGGATTTGCAACATGTATATTAGTCATTTCATTCTGATATATTCATAATACTGTGTTTTTCCAACAAAACAATATGCTGTAATTTTGAAAAGAAATATACCGGAAATAACTCAATACAAAGTATATATACAATTGATGCACATTGAATAAACTCATTAGTTAAGTCATGTCATAATTATTTGAAATTAAGAGTTAATGCACATCATATAAGGTCAATAATTAGGGTCTATAATCAAAATATGACTGTGGAATATGTAAATGAATATTGCAGAAACAAATACATTTAAAGAATGTTTACAGTTCATGCACATTGTATGAAATCATTAATTAGGTCATCTATTCAAGATACCTCAATAATGTGTTTTTGGAACAAAACTTTATGCTGTAAACCTTGTAAAAAAACATCCCATCAATAATTCAATGCAAAGTATGTATGTACATTGCATGAAATCATTAATTAGGAAATTTAATCAAGATTCCTCAATGAAAAAAATGATTATAAATACCACAAGACTACATTCAGCATATTTTGACCTAAATAATTAGGGTAATTAATCAAATACTGTGTATTTACAAATCAAATGGGATTTGCAACATGTATATTAGTCATTTCATTCTGATATATTCATAATACTGTGTTATTCCAACAAAACAATATGCTTTAAATTTTGAAAAGAAATATACCGGAAATAATTCAATACAAAGTATATATTCAATTGATGCACATTGAATAAACTCATTAATTAGGTCATGTCATAATTATTTGAAATTAAGAGTTAATGCACATCATATAAGGTCAATAATTAGGGCCTATAATCAAAATATGACTGTGGAATATGTAAATGAATATTGCAGAAACAAATCCATTTAAAGAATTTTTACAGTTCATGCACATTGCATGAAATCATTAATTAGGTCATCTAATCAAGATACCTCAATAATGTGTTTTTTGAACAAAACAATATGCTGTAAACCTTGTAAACAAACATCCAATCAATAATTCAATGCAAAGTATGTATGCCATTGCATGGAATCATTAATTAGGTCATTTAATCAAGATTCCTCAATGAAAATGATTATAAATACCACAATACTTAATTCAGGATATTTTGACCTAAATAATTAGGGTAATTAATCAAATACTGTATATTTACAAATCAAATGGGATTTGCAACATGTATATTAGTCATTTCATTCTGATATATTCATAATACTGTGTTTTTCCAACAAAACAATATGCTGTAAATTTTGAAAACAAATATACTGGATATAATTCAATACAAAGTATATATACAATTGATGCACGTTGAATAAACTCATTAATTAGGTCATGTCATAATTATTTGAAATTAAGAGTTAATGCACATCATATAAGGTCAATAATTAGGGTCTATAATCAAAATATGTATGTGGAATATGTAAATGAATATTGCAGAAACAAATACATTTAAAGAATGTTTACAGTTCATGCACATTGCATGAAATCATTAATTAGGTCATCTAATCAAGATACCTCAATAATGTGTTTTTGAACAAAACTATATGCTGTAAACCTTGTAAACAAACATTCCATCAATAATTCAATGCAAAGAATGTATGCACATTGCATCAAATCATTAATTAGGTCATTTAATCAAGATTCCTCAATGAAAATGATTATAGACACCACAAGACTTAATTCAGGATATTTTGACCTATGTAATTTGGGTAATTAATCAAATACTGTGTATATACAAATCAAATGGGATTTGCAACATGTATATTAGTCATTTCATTCTGATATATTCATAATACTGTGTTTTTCCAACAAAACAATATGCTGTAAATTTTGAAAACAAATATACCGGAAATAATTCAATACAAAGTATATATACAATTGTTGCACATTGAATAAACTCATTAATTAGGTCATGTCATAATTATTTGAAATTAAGAGTTAATGCACATCATATAAGGTCAATAATTAGGGTCTATAATCAAAATATGACTGTGGAATATGTAAATGAATATTACAGAAACAAATACATTTAAAGTATTTTTACAATTCATGCACATTGCATAAAATCATTAATTAGGTCATCTAATCAAGATTCCTCAATAATGTGTTTTTTGAACAAAACTATATGCTGTAAACCTTGTAAACAAACATCCAATCAATAATTCAATGCAAAGTATGTATGCCATTGCCTAAAATCATTAATTAGGTCATTTAATCAAGATTCCTCAATGAAAATGATTATAAATACCACAAGAGTTAATTCAGGATATTTTGACCTAAATAATTAGGGTAATTAATCAAATACTGTATATTTACAAATCAAATGGGATTTGCAACATGTATATTAGTCATTTCATTCTGATATATTCATAATACTGTGTTTTTCCAACAAAACAATATGCTGTAATTTTGAAAAGAAATATACCGGAAATAACTCAATACAAAGTATATATACAATTGATGCACATTGAATAAACTCATTAGTTAAGTCATGTCATAATTATTTGAAATTAAGAGTTAATGCACATCATATAAGGTCAATAATTAGGGTCTATAATCAAAATATGACTGTGGAATATGTAAATGAATATTGCAGAAACAAATACATTTAAAGAATGTTTACAGTTCATGCACATTGTATGAAATCATTAATTAGGTCATCTATTCAAGATACCTCAATAATGTGTTTTTGGAACAAAACTTTATGCTGTAAACCTTGTAAAAAAACATCCCATCAATAATTCAATGCAAAGTATGTATGTACATTGCATGAAATCATTAATTAGGAAATTTAATCAAGATTCCTCAATGAAAAAAATGATTATAAATACCACAAGACTACATTCAGCATATTTTGACCTAAATAATTAGGGTAATTAATCAAATACTGTGTATTTACAAATCAAATGGGATTTGCAACATGTATATTAGTCATTTCATTCTGATATATTCATAATACTGTGTTATTCCAACAAAACAATATGCTTTAAATTTTGAAAAGAAATATACCGGAAATAATTCAATACAAAGTATATATTCAATTGATGCACATTGAATAAACTCATTAATTAGGTCATGTCATAATTATTTGAAATTAAGAGTTAATGCACATCATATAAGGTCAATAATTAGGGCCTATAATCAAAATATGACTGTGGAATATGTAAATGAATATTGCAGAAACAAATCCATTTAAAGAATTTTTACAGTTCATGCACATTGCATGAAATCATTAATTAGGTCATCTAATCAAGATACCTCAATAATGTGTTTTTTGAACAAAACAATATGCTGTAAACCTTGTAAACAAACATCCAATCAATAATTCAATGCAAAGTATGTATGCCATTGCATGGAATCATTAATTAGGTCATTTAATCAAGATTCCTCAATGAAAATGATTATAAATACCACAATACTTAATTCAGGATATTTTGACCTAAATAATTAGGGTAATTAATCAAATACTGTATATTTACAAATCAAATGGGATTTGCAACATGTATATTAGTCATTTCATTCTGATATATTCATAATACTGTGTTTTTCCAACAAAACAATATGCTGTAAATTTTGAAAACAAATATACTGGATATAATTCAATACAAAGTATATATACAATTGATGCACGTTGAATAAACTCATTAATTAGGTCATGTCATAATTATTTGAAATTAAGAGTTAATGCACATCATATAAGGTCAATAATTAGGGTCTATAATCAAAATATGTATGTGGAATATGTAAATGAATATTGCAGAAACAAATACATTTAAAGAATGTTTACAGTTCATGCACATTGCATGAAATCATTAATTAGGTCATCTAATCAAGATACCTCAATAATGTGTTTTTGAACAAAACTATATGCTGTAAACCTTGTAAACAAACATTCCATCAATAATTCAATGCAAAGAATGTATGCACATTGCATCAAATCATTAATTAGGTCATTTAATCAAGATTCCTCAATGAAAATGATTATAGACACCACAAGACTTAATTCAGGATATTTTGACCTATGTAATTTGGGTAATTAATCAAATACTGTGTATATACAAATCAAATGGGATTTGCAACATGTATATTAGTCATTTCATTCTGATATATTCATAATACTGTGTTTTTCCAACAAAACAATATGCTGTAAATTTTGAAAACAAATATACCGGAAATAATTCAATACAAAGTATATATACAATTGTTGCACATTGAATAAACTCATTAATTAGGTCATGTCATAATTATTTGAAATTAAGAGTTAATGCACATCATATAAGGTCAATAATTCGGGTCTATAATCAAAATATGACTGTGGAATATGTAAATGAATATTACAGAAACAAATACATTTAAAGTATTTTTACAATTCATGCACATTGCATAAAATCATTAATTAGGTCATCTAATCAAGATTCCTCAATAATGTGTTTTTTGAACAAAACTATATGCTGTAAACCTTGTAAACAAACATCCCATCAATAATTCAATGCAAAGTATGTATGCCATTGCCTAAAATCATTAATTAGGTCATTTAATCAAGATTCCTCAATGAAAATGATTATAAATACCACAAGAGTTAATTCAGGATATTTTGACCTAAATAATTAGGGTAATTAATCAAATACTGTATATTTACAAATCAAATGGGATTTGCAACATGTATATTAGTCATTTCATTCTGATATATTCATAATACTGTGTTTTTCCAACAAAACAATATGCTGTAATTTTGAAAAGAAATATACCGGAAATAACTCAATACAAAGTATATATACAATTGATGCACATTGAATAAACTCATTAGTTAAGTCATGTCATAATTATTTGAAATTAAGAGTTAATGCACATCATATAAGGTCAATAATTAGGGTCTATAATCAAAATATGACTGTGGAATATGTAAATGAATATTGCAGAAACAAATACATTTAAAGAATGTTTACAGTTCATGCACATTGTATGAAATCATTAATTAGGTCATCTATTCAAGATACCTCAATAATGTGTTTTTGGAACAAAACTTTATGCTGTAAACCTTGTAAAAAAACATCCCATCATTAATTCAATGCAAAGTATGTATGTACATTGCATGAAATCATTAATTAGGAAATTTAATCAAGATTCCTCAATGAAAAAAATGATTATAAATACCACAAGACTACATTCAGCATATTTTGACCTAAATAATTAGGGTAATTAATCAAATACTGTGTATTTACAAATCAAATGGGATTTGCAACATGTATATTAGTCATTTCATTCTGATATATTCATAATACTGTGTTATTCCAACAAAACAATATGCTTTAAATTTTGAAAAGAAATATACCGGAAATAATTCAATACAAAGTATATATTCAATTGATGCACATTAAATAAACTCATTAATTAGGTCATGTCATAATTATTTGAAATTAAGAGTTAATGCACATCATATAAGGTCAATAATTAGGGCCTATAATCAAAATATGACTGTGGAATATGTAAATGAATATTGCAGAAACAAATCCATTTAAAGAATTTTTACAGTTCATGCACATTGCATGAAATCATTAATTAGGTCATCTAATCAAGATACCTCAATAATGTGTTTTTTGAACAAAACAATATGCTGTAAACCTTGTAAACAAACATCCAATCAATAATTCAATGCAAAGTATGTATGCCATTGCATGGAATCATTAATTAGGTCATTTAATCAAGATTCCTCAATGAAAATGATTATAAATACCACAATACTTAATTCAGGATATTTTGACCTAAATAATTAGGGTAATTAATCAAATACTGTATATTTACAAATCAAATGGGATTTGCAACATGTATATTAGTCATTTCATTCTGATATATTCATAATACTGTGTTTTTCCAACAAAACAATATGCTGTAAATTTTGAAAACAAATATACTGGATATAATTCAATACAAAGTATATATACAATTGATGCACGTTGAATAAACTCATTAATTAGGTCATGTCATAATTATTTGAAATTAAGAGTTAATGCACATCATATAAGGTCAATAATTAGGGTCTATAATCAAAATATGTATGTGGAATATGTAAATGAATATTACAGAAACAAATACATTTAAAGTATTTTTACAATTCATGCACATTGCATAAAATCATTAATTAGGTCATCTAATCAAGATTCCTCAATAATGTGTTTTTTGAACAAAACTATATGCTGTAAACCTTGTAAACAAACATCCAATCAATAATTCAATGCAAAGTATGTATGCCATTGCCTAAAATCATTAATTAGGTCATTTAATCAAGATTCCTCAATGAAAATGATTATAAATACCACAAGAGTTAATTCAGGATATTTTGACCTAAATAATTAGGGTAATTAATCAAATACTGTATATTTACAAATCAAATGGGATTTGCAACATGTATATTAGTCATTTCATTCTGATATATTCATAATACTGTGTTTTTCCAACAAAACAATATGCTGTAATTTTGAAAAGAAATATACCGGAAATAACTCAATACAAAGTATATATACAATTGATGCACATTAAATAAACTCATTAATTAGGTCATGTCATAATTATTTGAAATTAAGAGTTAATGCACATCATATAAGGTCAATAATTAGGGCCTATAATCAAAATATGACTGTGGAATATGTAAATGAATATTGCAGAAACAAATCCATTTAAAGAATTTTTACAGTTCATGCACATTGCATGAAATCATTAATTAGGTCATCTAATCAAGATACCTCAATAATGTGTTTTTTGAACAAAACAATATGCTGTAAACCTTGTAAACAAACATCCAATCAATAATTCAATGCAAAGTATGTATGCCATTGCATGGAATCATTAATTAGGAAATTTAATCAAGATTCCTCAATGAAAAAAATGATTATAAATACCACAAGACTACATTCAGCATATTTTGACCTAAATAATTAGGGTAATTAATCAAATACTGTGTATTTACAAATCAAATGGGATTTGCAACATGTATATTAGTCATTTCATTCTGATATATTCATAATACTGTGTTATTCCAACAAAACAATATGCTTTAAATTTTGAAAAGAAATATACCGGAAATAATTCAATACAAAGTATATATTCAATTGATGCACATTGAATAAACTCATTAATTAGGTCATGTCATAATTATTTGAAATTAAGAGTTAATGCACATCATATAAGGTCAATAATTAGGGCCTATAATCAAAATATGACTGTGGAATATGTAAATGAATATTGCAGAAACAAATCCATTTAAAGAATTTTTACAGTTCATGCACATTGCATGAAATCATTAATTAGGTCATCTAATCAAGATACCTCAATAATGTGTTTTTTGAACAAAACAATATGCTGTAAACCTTGTAAACAAACATCCAATCAATAATTCAATGCAAAGTATGTATGCCATTGCATGGAATCATTAATTAGGTCATTTAATCAAGATTCCTCAATGAAAATGATTATAAATACCACAATACTTAATTCAGGATATTTTGACCTAAATAATTAGGGTAATTAATCAAATACTGTATATTTACAAATCAAATGGGATTTGCAACATGTATATTAGTCATTTCATTCTGATATATTCATAATACTGTGTTTTTCCAACAAAACAATATGCTGTAAATTTTGAAAACAAATATACTGGATATAATTCAATACAAAGTATATATACAATTGATGCACGTTGAATAAACTCATTAATTAGGTCATGTCATAATTATTTGAAATTAAGAGTTAATGCACATCATATAAGGTCAATAATTAGGGTCTATAATCAAAATATGTATGTGGAATATGTAAATGAATATTACAGAAACAAATACATTTAAAGTATTTTTACAATTCATGCACATTGCATAAAATCATTAATTAGGTCATCTAATCAAGATTCCTCAATAATGTGTTTTTTGAACAAAACTATATGCTGTAAACCTTGTAAACAAACATCCAATCAATAATTCAATGCAAAGTATGTATGCCATTGCCTAAAATCATTAATTAGGTCATTTAATCAAGATTCCTCAATGAAAATGATTATAAATACCACAAGAGTTAATTCAGGATATTTTGACCTAAATAATTAGGGTAATTAATCAAATACTGTATATTTACAAATCAAATGGGATTTGCAACATGTATATTAGTCATTTCATTCTGATATATTCATAATACTGTGTTTTTCCAACAAAACAATATGCTGTAATTTTGAAAAGAAATATACCGGAAATAACTCAATACAAAGTATATATACAATTGATGCACATTGAATAAACTCATTAGTTAAGTCATGTCATAATTATTTGAAATTAAGAGTTAATGCACATCATATAAGGTCAATAATTAGGGTCTATAATCAAAATATGACTGTGGAATATGTAAATGAATATTGCAGAAACAAATCCATTTAAAGAATGTTTACAGTTCATGCACATTGTATGAAATCATTAATTAGGTCATCTATTCAAGATACCTCAATAATGTGTTTTTGGAACAAAACTTTATGCTGTAAACCTTGTAAAAAAACATCCCATCAATAATTCAATGCAAAGTATGTATGTACATTGCATGAAATCATTAATTAGGAAATTTAATCAAGATTCCTCAATGAAAAAAATGATTATAAATACCACAAGACTACATTCAGCATATTTTGACCTAAATAATTAGGGTAATTAATCAAATACTGTGTATTTACAAATCAAATGGGATTTGCAACATGTATATTAGTCATTTCATTCTGATATATTCATAATACTGTGTTATTCCAACAAAACAATATGCTTTAAATTTTGAAAAGAAATATACCGGAAATAATTCAATACAAAGTATATATTCAATTGATGCACATTGAATAAACTCATTAATTAGGTCATGTCATAATTATTTGAAATTAAGAGTTAATGCACATCATATAAGGTCAATAATTAGGGCCTATAATCAAAATATGACTGTGGAATATGTAAATGAATATTGCAGAAACAAATCCATTTAAAGAATTTTTACAGTTCATGCACATTGCATGAAATCATTAATTAGGTCATCTAATCAAGATACCTCAATAATGTGTTTTTTGAACAAAACTATATGCTGTAAACCTTGTAAACAAACATCCAATCAATAATTCAATGCAAAGTATGTATGCCATTGCATGGAATCATTAATTAGGTCATTTAATCAAGATTCCTCAATGAAAATGATTATAAATACCACAATACTTAATTCAGGATATTTTGACCTAAATAATTAGGGTAATTAATCAAATACTGTATATTTACAAATCAAATGGGATTTGCAACATGTATATTAGTCATTTCATTCTGATATATTCATAATACTGTGTTTTTCCAACAAAACAATATGCTGTAAATTTTGAAAACAAATATACTGGATATAATTCAATACAAAGTATATATACAATTGATGCACGTTGAATAAACTCATTAATTAGGTCATGTCATAATTATTTGAAATTAAGAGTTAATGCACATCATATAAGGTCAATAATTAGGGTCTATAATCAAAATATGTATGTGGAATATGTAAATGAATATTGCAGAAACAAATACATTTAAAGAATGTTTACAGTTCATGCACATTGCATGAAATCATTAATTAGGTCATCTAATCAAGATACCTCAATAATGTGTTTTTGAACAAAACTATATGCTGTAAACCTTGTAAACAAACATTCCATCAATAATTCAATGCAAAGAATGTATGCACATTGCATCAAATCATTAATTAGGTCATTTAATCAAGATTCCTCAATGAAAATGATTATAGACACCACAAGACTTAATTCAGGATATTTTGACCTATGTAATTTGGGTAATTAATCAAATACTGTGTATATACAAATCAAATGGGATTTGCAACATGTATATTAGTCATTTCATTCTGATATATTCATAATACTGTGTTTTTCCAACAAAACAATATGCTGTAAATTTTGAAAACAAATATACCGGAAATAATTCAATACAAAGTATATATACAATTGTTGCACATTGAATAAACTCATTAATTAGGTCATGTCATAATTATTTGAAATTAAGAGTTAATGCACATCATATAAGGTCAATAATTAGGGTCTATAATCAAAATATGACTGTGGAATATGTAAATGAATATTACAGAAACAAATACATTTAAAGTATTTTTACAATTCATGCACATTGCATAAAATCATTAATTAGGTCATCTAATCAAGATTCCTCAATAATGTGTTTTTTGAACAAAACTATATGCTGTAAACCTTGTAAACAAACAGCCAATCAATAATTCAATGCAAAGTATGTATGCCATTGCCTAAAATCATTAATTAGGTCATTTAATCAAGATTCCTCAATGAAAATGATTATAAATACCACAAGAGTTAATTCAGGATATTTTGACCTAAATAATTAGGGTAATTAATCAAATACTGTATATTTACAAATCAAATGGGATTTGCAACATGTATATTAGTCATTTCATTCTGATATATTCATAATACTGTGTTTTTCCAACAAAACAATATGCTGTAATTTTGAAAAGAAATATACCGGAAATAACTCAATACAAAGTATATATACAATTGATGCACATTGAATAAACTCATTAGTTAAGTCATGTCATAATTATTTGAAATTAAGAGTTAATGCACATCATATAAGGTCAATAATTAGGGTCTATAATCAAAATATGACTGTGGAATATGTAAATGAATATTGCAGAAACAAATACATTTAAAGAATGTTTACAGTTCATGCACATTGTATGAAATCATTAATTAGGTCATCTATTCAAGATACCTCAATAATGTGTTTTTGGAACAAAACTTTATGCTGTAAACCTTGTAAAAAAACATCCCATCAATAATTCAATGCAAAGTATGTATGTACATTGCATGAAATCATTAATTAGGAAATTTAATCAAGATTCCTCAATGAAAAAAATGATTATAAATACCACAAGACTACATTCAGCATATTTTGACCTAAATAATTAGGGTAATTAATCAAATACTGTGTATTTACAAATCAAATGGGATTTGCAACATGTATATTAGTCATTTCATTCTGATATATTCATAATACTGTGTTATTCCAACAAAACAATATGCTTTAAATTTTGAAAAGAAATATACCGGAAATAATTCAATACAAAGTATATATTCAATTGATGCACATTGAATAAACTCATTAATTAGGTCATGTCATAATTATTTGAAATTAAGAGTTAATGCACATCATATAAGGTCAATAATTAGGGCCTATAATCAAAATATGACTGTGGAATATGTAAATGAATATTGCAGAAACAAATCCATTTAAAGAATTTTTACAGTTCATGCACATTGCATGAAATCATTAATTAGGTCATCTAATCAAGATACCTCAATAATGTGTTTTTTGAACAAAACAATATGCTGTAAACCTTGTAAACAAACATCCAATCAATAATTCAATGCAAAGTATGTATGCCATTGCATGGAATCATTAATTAGGTCATTTAATCAAGATTCCTCAATGAAAATGATTATAAATACCACAATACTTAATTCAGGATATTTTGACCTAAATAATTAGGGTAATTAATCAAATACTGTATATTTACAAATCAAATGGGATTTGCAACATGTATATTAGTCATTTCATTCTGATATATTCATAATACTGTGTTTTTCCAACAAAACAATATGCTGTAAATTTTGAAAACAAATATACTGGATATAATTCAATACAAAGTATATATACAATTGATGCACGTTGAATAAACTCATTAATTAGGTCATGTCATAATTATTTGAAATTAAGAGTTAATGCACATCATATAAGGTCAATAATTAGGGTCTATAATCAAAATATGTATGTGAGATATGTAAATGAATATTACAGAAACAAATACATTTAAAGTATTTTTACAATTCATGCACATTGCATAAAATCATTAATTAGGTCATCTAATCAAGATTCCTCAATAATGTGTTTTTTGAACAAAACTATATGCTGTAAACCTTGTAAACAAACATCCAATCAATAATTCAATGCAAAGTATGTATGCCATTGCCTAAAATCATTAATTAGGTCATTTAATCAAGATTCCTCAATGAAAATGATTATAAATACCACAAGAGTTAATTCAGGATATTTTGACCTAAATAATTAGGGTAATTAATCAAATACTGTATATTTACAAATCAAATGGGATTTGCAACATGTATATTAGTCATTTCATTCTGATATATTCATAATACTGTGTTTTTCCAACAAAACAATATGCTGTAATTTTGAAAAGAAATATACCGGAAATAACTCAATACAATGTATATATACAATTGATGCACATTGAATAAACTCATTAGTTAAGTCATGTCATAATTATTTGAAATTAAGAGTTAATGCACATCATATAAGGTCAATAATTAGGGTCTATAATCAAAATATGACTGTGGAATATGTAAATGAATATTGCAGAAACAAATACATTTAAAGAATGTTTACAGTTCATGCACATTGTATGAAATCATTAATTAGGTCATCTATTCAAGATACCTCAATAATGTGTTTTTGGAACAAAACTTTATGCTGTAAACCTTGTAAAAAAACATCCCATCAATAATTCAATGCAAAGTATGTATGTACATTGCATGAAATCATTAATTAGGAAATTTAATCAAGATTCCTCAATGAAAAAAATGATTATAAATACCACAAGACTACATTCAGCATATTTTGACCTAAATAATTAGGGTAATTAATCAAATACTGTGTATTTACAAATCAAATGGGATTTGCAACATGTATATTAGTCATTTCATTCTGATATATTCATAATACTGTGTTATTCCAACAAAACAATATGCTTTAAATTTTGAAAAGAAATATACCGGAAATAATTCAATACAAAGTATATATTCAATTGATGCACATTGAATAAACTCATTAATTAGGTCATGTCATAATTATTTGAAATTAAGAGTTAATGCACATCATATAAGGTCAATAATTAGGGCCTATAATCAAAATATGACTGTGGAATATGTAAATGAATATTGCAGAAACAAATCCATTTAAAGAATTTTTACAGTTCATGCACATTGCATGAAATCATTAATTAGGTCATCTAATCAAGATACCTCAATAATGTGTTTTTTGAACAAAACAATATGCTGTAAACCTTGTAAACAAACATCCAATCAATAATTCAATGCAAAGTATGTATGCCATTGCATGGAATCATTAATTAGGTCATTTAATCAAGATTCCTCAATGAAAATGATTATAAATACCACAATACTTAATTCAGGATATTTTGACCTAAATAATTAGGGTAATTAATCAAATACTGTATATTTACAAATCAAATGGGATTTGCAACATGTATATTAGTCATTTCATTCTGATATATTCATAATACTGTGTTTTTCCAACAAAACAATATGCTGTAAATTTTGAAAACAAATATACTGGATATAATTCAATACAAAGTATATATACAATTGATGCACGTTGAATAAGACTGTATACGCATGCGCGGATTTGAATGTGGGAAAAAATGCTCGGATAAAATTTATTAATTAAATCAAGTAATTAGTAGAATATATATAATTGGAGATGGTGTAATGGATATTATATGTTCTTGTGATTACCTAGATGTGATTTGATTGTGAAAATTGTGGATATATTTGATGCTATTGACTTGATTTACCCCAAAGGGTTATGTGTTCTTTCCCGCACCGATTACACGATCAGTACACAATATCATGGAATGTGGACTTAACAATCTAGTGTTATTTTCTAGTGGTAAAAGCCGATTATGGGGAAAAAAAGCAGAAACAAGAGAAAAAAGAGTGACAGTAGTATAAATCATAGCGACAATAACGATAGTGCGTATAAAGTGGGCCGTTATACAAGTACCCCAGAACAAGTATGTGTAAGTAGTCTACTTAAAGAGGCAAATTCTGTTATATTCAGTAACGTTGATGACTCTGATATTAATAACACATCTAATTCAAGTATAAATAACTTGTTCACGCAATCATCCGTGACCACTAAATCTGAAGGTACCCCACCCACTATGGAGAATTCAAGGGAAGAAAATGATACTGCATGCAGTTCCAATCCCTCTAATGGTGATCTATTGAAATACTTACAGAAAATAGATGATAAGATAAGTAAGATGGAAAAGAGGCTTGATAAACTGGACAATTTAGAGAAGAAAGTGACAAATTTTGAACGAGAATTAAATAAAGTTTGGCTGTGTGTTCAAGAACAATCCAAGAAATCAGATGAAAGACTGAGTGTTGTTGAAGAAAGAGTAGAGAGTGCTGATTTTAACCTTGGTATAATGAATGATAAAATTGTGACTCTTGAGAAAGAGAAAGGGGTCATGCAGGAAAATCTAACATATCTCCAATCACACTCGATGAGGAATAATTTGATATTTGCCAATATTGAAGAGGCCCAAGCCGGTGTTCAAGAAGATACGGAACAAAGGGTGAGAGAATTCCTTGAAGTTAAGATGAAACTAGCGAAGGAGCAAGTTACCCAGATGAGCTTCGAGAGAGTGCATAGAATGGGACAAAGATTTGCTGACAATACAAGAAAGATAGTGGCCAAATTCACGTATTTTAAAGATCGAGAGTTGGTAAGAAAGAATTGGAAAGCGTTGGAGAAAACACCATACTATGTATACGAACAGTTCCCAAGAGAAGTAGTCCAGAAACGCAAGCAACTAATCCCAAGATTGAAGGAGGCAAAAGCAAACGGACAAAGGGCCTGGATTTCTTATGATACTTTATATATTAATGGCAAGGCCCAGCGCGAAAATACCAAATAATGGGGCGATGAGAGTGAACTGAAAGTCCTAGCATGGAATGTGAATGGTCTAACTGAAGCAAAAACATGTTGTAGTGATTTTGTTAAAGTAATTGAAGAAAATGACATTGTGTTCATATTTGAATCATGGACAAGCTCTGTGAGCAACATTGAAATAAACGGATATGTTTCTTATAACTTTTATAGAAAATACCAACATAAAAAAGCTAAACGATGTAGTGGTGGTATTGTTGTATATATCAGAGAAACTATAAGCAGTGGCGTCACGGTTGTAAAACAAAATTTAGACTCTAGTATCTGGCTTAAATTAGATAAGAATTATTTTCATTTTGACGATCATGTTTATCTATGTGGGGTGTATATTTGGCCTGAAGGTTCACCTGTTTACAACATAGTGAACATTGATTTATTTGATGAAATATCAAGTGATATATCTGACTTTGAAAATAATGGTAAAATTTTTCTAATGGGTGACTGGAACAGTCGAGTTGGTTTAAGAGATGATTTTATTGCTTTTGATAGAAATATTGAACAAATAGATAGCGACGAATATGTTCCCGATGTACCGCTATATAGGGCCTCAGATGATAAAAAGTGTAACAATTTTGGTGTAAAGCTTCTTGATCTTTGTAAATCGTCGAATATTAGAATAGTTAACGGTCGACTTAGTCATGATTTTGGTCATGGTTCTTACACTTACGTGAATAAACAAGGAGCATCGGTTATAGACTATGTATTATGTAAAGAAACTGAGTTCAAATATATAATCAGTTTTATGGTTCATGACATTAATCCATGGAGTGACCATTGTCCAATTTCGCTATCGTTGAAATGTGCTGTTATATCCAAAGTTAATGACTCAAGCAAACATGTAATTCATAAATGGTCTGACGATTCGAAGGCTACATACAGAGCTGGTATAATAGGCAAATTATCTTATTTTAACCGTTTGACTGAATCCATTGATACAAATAACAGAAATTCTATCAATAATGTTGTTGATAAATTCTCACAATGCTTGCGTGATATAGCTGAACCACTATTTACAAGATGTGTATCTAGTAAGAAATCTGAAACTAAATTTACCGATAATCCAGTCACTGACAAAGAATGGTTCGACAACGAATGTTTTCGCGCGAAACAGCAATACATGGAAACACAGCGTATTTTCAAACGTTGTCCATCAGAACTTAATAGACATGAATTATGTAGATTAAAATCAAAATATAAAAATATTGTAAAAAAGAAACGTAAGACCTATGAATTAAAGCAAATAGCAGAAATAGAAAAACTTAGATTTTCCAAACCTAAAGAGTTCTGGAAATTTTTCAAGAAAAATACTACCGGAAAATCTCCCAGCGATGATATTTCCTTGGAAGATATTTTCAAACACTTTTCGAATTTAAGTAATGACGTAGCTAGGAATACTCACGAGGAAGCTGAAATTTTCGCTGAAGAACATGATTTTAATGACCTTGGCTCATTAACTGATGAACCAAGCTTACTAAATGACCCTATAACTGTAGAAGAGGTATTAAAAGCAAGTAAATTGTTAAAAAGAAACAAATCCTCGGGCAACGATCTACTTTTAAACGAGTATTTTATCGAAGCTGCAGACATTTTATCTTCACATTTGTGTGATGTTTTTAACGCTATATTAAATAGTGGTGTTTTTCCGGATACTTGGTCTGAGGGAGTTATTATACCTATCCATAAAAAGGGAAATAAACACGATGTTAAAAACTATAGGGGAATAACTTTAGTTAGTTGTATGTCTAAATTATTCACATCTATCATTAATAAACGAATTACTGAATTTTGTGATAATAATAATACAATTTCCGACGCGCAGTTTGGATTTAGGAAAGGGATGTCTACCACCGATGCTCAGTTTATTCTATTGAATTTAATACAGAAGTATTTAAACGAAAATAAAAGATTGTACTGTGTATTCGTAGATCTGAAAATGGCGTACGATTGTGTATATCGAAATGCTCTTTGGTATAAGTTGTTTAAACAAGGAATATGTGGCAAAGTGCTGAGGATAATTAAAACTATGTATGATAAAGTTAAATCCTGTGTCAAGTTATGTAACTCGTACTCAGATTTTTTTGAGTATGCAGTGGGGCTTCGGCAAGGAGAAGTTTTGTCCCCTGTTTTATTCTCACTTTTTATTGAAGATTTAGAGTTGTTCCTTCAGCATGATATAAATGCAGGATTGTCTTTAGAAGATATAACACTTCTTCTGCTCCTATTTGCCGACGATATGATTATTATTGGTAAGACACCCGATGAAATTAATAAAAGCCTACAATTATTACATGATTATTGTAATAAGTGGAGTCTAACAGTTAATACACAGAAAACTAAGGCAATGGTTTTTCGTAAGCGGGGTGGTGTTCTTAGAAATGAATTTTTTACATACAATGGCGTTGAAGTTGAAATTGTTAATGATTTCATATACCTAGGGACTGTTTTTAACTACACTGGAAATTTCTCAATGAATCAAACAAATCTGTCTGGAAAAGCTCTGAAAGCTCTAAATGTTTTGTTAAATAAGTGTAAACAATTTAAGTTAAAACCAAAAGTGTTATGCCAATTGTTTGATTCATTTGTAGGGTCCATTTTAAGTTACGGTTCTGAAATATGGGGTTTTAGTAAATCACAAGAAATAGAAAGAATCCATTTAAAATTTTTAAAGAAAATACTTAATGTAAAACTTAATTCGTCTAATGTAGCAGTTTACGGCGAACTGGGTAGATATCCATTATATATATCCAGATATCTGAGAATAATCAAGTACTGGTTCAAGCTGTTTCAAACAGATAATATCATTTTAAAAACTGTGTATAAATGTTCATATGATGACTATATGAAAGGTAAAAATAATTGGATTACGAAAGTAAAACAATTGTTGTCAGAATACGGGTTTTATTATGTTTTTATTAATCCTACGTCCGTTGAAAAAACGAAATTCCTAAATGAATTTAAGCAACGGTTGATAGATGTTTTTTTAAATGAATGGTTAAATAAAAAAGCGATATCGACTCAACTGTTTCTGTATAATTTTATCAAAGATAAATTTGATTATTCGTGGTATCTAGATATTTTACCCCACGACGTAAGAAACTATCTTGTCCGCATCCGAATATCCGCTCACCAACTAAGAATCCAAACTGGTAGATATGGAACTAATAGGCTACCCAGAAATGAGAGAGTTTGTATATACTGTAACTTAAATGAAATTGACGACGAATTCCATTTTATCTTTAGGTGTCCTTTTGTAGAAGAGCTGAGAAAAATATATATAAAACGATATTTTTTTACTCGACCAAATATGTCAAAACTAAAACAATTGTTAAATAGCGATAGTAAAACTATTATCCTACAATTATGTAAGTTTATCAAATTGGCATTTGAAAAAAGAAACAAATCATCAATAATGGTATAGGTTAATTTAGCCATACGTTCATTCTCTGTAAATGTTTCTGAATATGTTATTATACATGTGATTTTTTTTGTCATGTTATATATAATATTATATATTTATGTGTGTAATCTTATTGTACATGTAATGTAAGTGTATTGTGTAGTGTTTATTGTAATATGTTTAATGTAATATGTGTAATATGTGTATACATTTCAAATATTTTCAAGTTGTTATATGTGATGTATTGTAACAATGTACAGGATGTACAAGTTGTAAATAAAATTCTGTTCTGTTCTGTTCTGTTGAATAAACTCATTAATTAGGTCATGTCATAATTATTTGAAATTAAGAGTTAATGCACATCATATAATGTCAATAATTAGGGTCTATAATCAAAATATGACTGTGGAATATGTAAATGAATATTACAGAAACAAATACATTTAAAGTATTTTTACAATTCATGCACATTGCATAAAATCATTAATTAGGTCATCTAATCAAGATTCCTCAATAATGTGTTTTTTGAACAAAACTATATGCTGTAAACCTTGTAAACAAACATCCAATCAATAATTCAATGCAAAGTATGTATGCCATTGCCTAAAATCATTAATTAGGTCATTTAATCAAGATTCCTCAATGAAAATGATTATAAATACCACAAGAGTTAATTCAGGATATTTTGACCTAAATAATTAGGGTAATTAATCAAATACTGTATATTTACAAATCAAATGGGATTTGCAACATGTATATTAGTCATTTCATTCTGATATATTCATAATACTGTGTTTTTCCAACAAAACAATATGCTGTAATTTTGAAAAGAAATATACCGGAAATAACTCAATACAAAGTATATATACAATTGATGCACATTGAATAAACTCATTAGTTAAGTCATGTCATAATTATTTGAAATTAAGAGTTAATGCACATCATATAAGGTCAATAATTAGGGTCTATAATCAAAATATGACTGTGGAATATGTAAATGAATATTGCAGAAACAAATACATTTAAAGAATGTTTACAGTTCATGCACATTGTATGAAATCATTAATTAGGTCATCTATTCAAGATACCTCAATAATGTGTTTTTGGAACAAAACTTTATGCTGTAAACCTTGTAAAAAAACATCCCATCAATAATTCAATGCAAAGTATGTATGTACATTGCATGAAATCATTAATTAGGAAATTTAATCAAGATTCCTCAATGAAAAAAATGATTATAAATACCACAAGACTACATTCAGCATATTTTGACCTAAATAATTAGGGTAATTAATCAAATACTGTGTATTTACAAATCAAATGGGATTTGCAACATGTATATTAGTCATTTCATTCTGATATATTCATAATACTGTGTTATTCCAACAAAACAATATGCTTTAAATTTTGAAAAGAAATATACCGGAAATAATTCAATACAAAGTATATATTCAATTGATGCACATTGAATAAACTCATTAATTAGGTCATGTCATAATTATTTGAAATTAAGAGTTAATGCACATCATATAAGGTCAATAATTAGGGCCTATAATCAAAATATGACTGTGGAATATGTAAATGAATATTGCAGAAACAAATCCATTTAAAGAATTTTTACAGTTCATGCACATTGCATGAAATCATTAATTAGGTCATCTAATCAAGATACCTCAATAATGTGTTTTTTGAACAAAACAATATGCTGTAAACCTTGTAAACAAACATCCAATCAATAATTCAATGCAAAGTATGTATGCCATTGCATGGAATCATTAATTAGGTCATTTAATCAAGATTCCTCAATGAAAATGATTATAAATACCACAATACTTAATTCAGGATATTTTGACCTAAATAATTAGGGTAATTAATCAAATACTGTATATTTACAAATCAAATGGGATTTGCAACATGTATATTAGTCATTTCATTCTGATATATTCATAATACTGTGTTTTTCCAACAAAACAATATGCTGTAAATTTTGAAAACAAATATACTGGATATAATTCAATACAAAGTATATATACAATTGATGCACGTTGAATAAACTCATTAATTAGGTCATGTCATAATTATTTGAAATTAAGAGTTAATGCACATCATATAAGGTCAATAATTAGGGTCTATAATCAAAATATGTATGTGGAATATGTAAATGAATATTGCAGAAACAAATACATTTAAAGAATGTTTACAGTTCATGCACATTGCATGAAATCATTAATTAGGTCATCTAATCAAGATACCTCAATAATGTGTTTTTGAACAAAACTATATGCTGTAAACCTTGTAAACAAACATTCCATCAATAATTCAATGCAAAGAATGTATGCACATTGCATCAAATCATTAATTAGGTCATTTAATCAAGATTCCTCAATGAAAATGATTATAGACACCACAAGACTTAATTCAGGATATTTTGACCTATGTAATTTGGGTAATTAATCAAATACTGTGTATATACAAATCAAATGGGATTTGCAACATGTATATTAGTCATTTCATTCTGATATATTCATAATACTGTGTTTTTCCAACAAAACAATATGCTGTAAATTTTGAAAACAAATATACCGGAAATAATTCAATACAAAGTATATATACAATTGTTGCACATTGAATAAACTCATTAATTAGGTCATGTCATAATTATTTGAAATTAAGAGTTAATGCACATCATATAAGGTCAATAATTAGGGTCTATAATCAAAATATGACTGTGGAATATGTAAATGAATATTACAGAAACAAATACATTTAAAGAATTTTTACAATTCATGCACATTGCATAAAATCATTAATTAGGTCATCTAATCAAGATACCTCAATAATGTGTTTTTTTAACAAAACTATATGCTGTAAACCTTGTAAACAAACATTCCATCAATAATTCAATGCAAAGTATGTATGCACATTGCATGAAATCATTTATTAGATCATTTAATCATGATTCCTCATTGAAAATGATTATCAATACCACAAGACTTAATTCAGGATATTTTGACCTAAATAATTAGGGTAATTAATCAAATACTGTATATTTACAAATCAAATGGGATTTGCAACATGTATATTAATCATTTCATTCTGATATATTCATAATACTGTGTTTTTCCAACAAAACAATATGCTGTAAATTTTGAAAAGAAATATACCGGAAATAATTCAATACAAAGAATATATACAATTGATGCACATTGAATAAACTCATTAATTAGGTCATGTCATAATTATTTGAAATTAAGAGTTAATGCACATCATATAAGGTCAATAATTAGGGTCTATAATCAAAATATGACTGTGGAATATGTAAATGAATATTGCAGAAACAAATACATTTAAAGAATGTTTACAGTTCATGCACATTGTATGAAATCATTAATTAGGTCATCTAATCAAGATTCCTCAATAATGTGTTTTTTGAACAAAACTATTTGCTGTAAACCTTGTAAACAAACATCCAATCAATAATTCAATGCAAAGTATGTATGCCATTGCATGAAATCATTAATTAGGTCATTTAATCAAGATTCCTCAATGAAAATGATTATAAATACCACAAGACTTAATTCAGGATATTTTGACCTAAATAATTAGGGTAATTAATCAAATACTGTATATTTACAAATCAAATGGGATTTGCAACATGTATATTAGTCATTTCATTCTGATATATTCATAATACTGTGTTATTCCAACAAAACAATATGCTGTAAATTTTGAAAACAAATGTACTGGAAATAATTCAATACAAAGTATATATACAATTGATGCACATTGAATAAACTCATTAATTAGGTCATGTCATAATTATTTGAAATTAAGAGTTAATGCACATCATATAAGGTCAATAATTAGGGTCTATAATCAAAATATGACTGTGGAATATGTAAATGAATATTGCAGAAACAAATCCATTTAAAGAATTTTTACAGTTCATGCACATTGCATGAAATCATTAATTAGGTCATCTAATCAAGGTACCTCAATAATGTGTTTTTTTAACAAAACTATATGCTGTAAACCTTGTAAACAAACATCCAATCAATAATTCAATGCAAAGTATGTATGCCATTGCATGAAATCATTAATTAGGTCATTTAATCAAGATTCCTCAATGAAAATGATTATAAATACCACAAGACTTAATTCAGGATATTTTGACCTAAATAATTAGGGTAATTAATCAAATACTGTATATTTACAAATCAAATGGGATTTAAAACCTGTATATTAGTCATTTCATTCTGATATATTCATAATACTGTGTTTTTCCAACAAAACAATATGCTGTAAATTTTGAAAACAAATATACCGGAAATAATTCAATACAAAGTATATATACAATTGATGCACATTGAATAAACTCATTAATTAGGTCATGTCATAATTATTTGAAATTAAGAGTTAATGCACATCATATAAGGTCAATAATTAGGGTCTATAATCAAAATATGACTGTGGAATAAGTAAATGAATATTGCAGAAACAATTCCATTTAAAGTATTCGTACAATTCATGCACCTTGCATAAAATCATTAATTAGGTCATCTAATCAAGATTCCTCAATAATGTGTTTTTTGAACAAAACTATATGCTGTAAACCTTGTAAACAAACATCCAATAAATAATTCAATGCAAAGTATGTATGCCATTGCAGGAAATCATTAATTAGGTCATTTAATCAAGATTCCTCAATGAAAATGATTATAAATACCACAATACTTAATTCAGGATATTTTGACCTAAATAATTAAGATAATTAATCAAATACTGTGTATTTACAAATCAAATGGGATTTGCAACATGTATATTAGTCATTTCATTCTGATATATTCATAATACTGTGTTTTTCCAACAAAACAATATGCTGTAAATTTTGAAAACAAATATACCGGAAATAATTCAATACAAAGTATATATACAATTGATGCACGTTGAATAAACTCATTAATTAGGTCATTACATAATTATTTGAAATTAAGAGTTAATGCACATCATATAAGGTCAATAATTAGGGTCTATAATCAAAATATGACTGTGGAATATGTAAATGAATATTGCAGAAACAAATCCATTTAAAGAATGTTTACAGTTCATGCACATTGCATGAAATCATTAATTAGGTCATCTAATCAAGGTACCTAAATAATGTGTTTTTTTTAACAAAACTATATGCTGTAAACCTTGTAAACAAACATCCAATCAATATAATTCAATGCAAAGTATGTATACCATTGCATGAAATCATTAATTAGGTCATTTAATCAAGATTCCTCAATGAAAATGATTATAAATACCACAAGACTTAATTCAGGATATTTTGACCTAAATAATTAGGGTAATTAATCAAATACTGTATATTTACAAATCAAATGGGATTTGCAACATGTATATTAGTCATTTCATTCTGATATATTCATAATACTGTGTTATTCCAACAAAACAATATGCTGTAAATTTTGAAAACAAATGTACTGGAAATAATTCAATACAAAGTATATATACAATTGATGCACATTGAATAAACTCATTAATTAGGTCATGTCATAATTATTTGAAATTAAGAGTTAATGCACATCATATAAGGTCAATAATTAGGGTCTATAATCAAAATATGACTGTGGAATATGTAAATGAATATTGCAGAAACAATTCCATTTTAAGCCTTTTTACAAGTCATGCACATTGCATAAAATCATTAATTAGGTCATCTAATCAAGATTCCTCAATAATGTGTTTTTTTAACAAAACTATATGCTGTAAACCTTGTAAACAAACATCCAATCAATAATTCAATGCAAAGTATGTATGCCATTGCATGAAATCATTAATTAGGTCATTTAATCAAGATTCCTCAATGAAAATGATTATAAATACCACAAGACTTAATTCAGGATATTTTGACCTAAATAATTAGGGTAATTAATCAAATACTGTATATTTACAAATCAAATGGGATTTGCAACATGTATATTAGTCATTTCATTCTGATATATTCATAATACTGTGTTATTCCAACAAAACAATATGCTGTAAATTTTGAAAACAAATGTACTGGAAATAATTCAATACAAAGTATATATACAATTGATGCACATTGAATAAACTCATTAATTAGGTCATGTCATAATTATTTGAAATTAAGAGTTAATGCACATCATATAAGGTCAATAATTAGGGTCTATAATCAAAATATGACTGTGGAATATGTAAATGAATATTGCAGAAACAAATCCATTTAAAGAATTTTTACAGTTCATGCACATTGCATGAAATCATTAATTAGGTCATTTAATCAAGATTCCTCAATGAAAATGATTATAAATACCACAAGACTTAATTCAGGATATTTTGACCTAAATAATTAGGGTAATTAATCAAATACTGTATATTTACAAATCAAATGGGATTTGCAACATGTATATTAGTCATTTCATTCTGATATATTCATAATACTGTGTTATTCCAACAAAACAATATGCTGTAAATTTTGAAAACAAATGTACTGGAAATAATTCAATACAAAGTATATATACAATTGATGCACATTGAATAAACTCATTAATTAGGTCATGTCATAATTATTTGAAATTAAGAGTTAATGCACATCATATAAGGTCAATAATTAGGGTCTATAATCAAAATATGACTGTGGAATATGTAAATGAATATTGCAGAAACAAATCCATTTAAAGAATTTTTACAGTTCATGCACATTGCATGAAATCATTAATTAGTTCATCTAATCAAGGTACCTCAATAATGTGTTTTTTTAACAAAACTATATGCTGTAAACCTTGTAAACAAACATCCAATCAATAATTCAATGCAAAGTATGTATGCCACTGCATGAAATCATTAATTAGGTCATTTAATCAAGATTCCTCAATGAAAATGATTATAAATACCACAAGACTTAATTCAGGATATTTTGACCTAAATAATTAGGGTAATTAATCAAATACTGTATATTTACAAATCAAATGGGATTTGAAACCTGTATATTAGTCATTTCATTCTGATATATTCATAATACTGTGTTTTTCCAACAAAACAATATGCTGTAAATTTTGAAAACAAATATACCGGAAATAATTCAATACAAAAGATATATACAATTGATGCACATTGAATAAACTCAGTAATTTGGTCATGTCATAATTATTTGAAATTAAGAGTTAATGCACATCATATAAGGTCAATAATTAGGGTCTATAATCAAAATATGACTGTGGAATATGTAAATGAATATTGCAGAAACAAATACATTTAAAGAATGTTTACAAGTCATGCACATTGCATAAAATCAATAATTAGGTCATCTAATCAAGATTCCTCAATAATGTGTTTTTTGAACAAAACTATATGCTGTAAACCTTGTAAACAAACATCCAATCAATAATTCAATGCAAAGTATGTATGCCATTGCATGGAATCATTAATTAGGTCATTTAATCAAGATTCCTCAATGAAAATGATTATAAATACCACAAGACTTAATTCAGGATATTTTGACCTAAATAATTAGGGTAATTAATCAAATACTGTGTATTTACAAATCAAATGGGATTTGCAACATGTATATTAGTCATTTCATTCTGATATATTCATAATAATGTGTTTTTCCAACAAAACAATATGCTGTAAATTTTGAAAAGAAATATACCGGAAATAATTCAATACAAAGTATATATACAATTGGTGCACATTGAATAAACTCATTAATAAGGTCATGTCATAATTATTTGAAATTAAGAGTTAATGCACATCATATAAGGTCAATAATTAGGGTCTATAATCAAAATATGACTGGGGAATATGTAAATCAATATTGCAGAAACAATTCCATTTAAAGTATTCTTACAATTCATGCACCTTGCATAAAATCATTAATTAGGTCATCTAATCAAGATTCCTCAATAATGTGTTTTTTTAACAAAACTATATGCTGTAAACCTTGTAAACAAACATCCAATAAATAATTCAATGCAAAGTATGTATGCCATTGCAGGAAATCATTAATTAGGTCATTTAATCAAGATTCCTCAATGAAAATGATTATAAATACCACAATACTTAATTCAGGATATTTTGACCTAAATAATTAAGATAATTAATCAAATACTGTATATTTACAAATCAAATGGGATTTGCAACATGTATATTAGTCATTTCATTCTGATATATTCATAATACTGTGTTTTTCCAACAAAACAATATGCTGTAAATTTTTAAAACAAATATACCGGAAATACTTCAATACAAAGTATATATACAATTGATGCACGTTGAATAAACTCATTAATTAGGTCATTACATAATTATTTGAAATTAAGAGTTAATGCACATCATATAAGGTCAATAATTAGGGTCTATAATCAAAATATGACTGTGGAATATGTAAATGAATATTGCAGAAACAAATCCATTTAAAGAATGTTTACAGTTCATGCACATTGCATGAAATCATTAATTAGGTCATCTAATCAAGGTACCTCAATAATGTGTTTTTTTTAACAAAACTATATGCTGTAAACCTTGTAAACAAACATCCAATCAATAATTCAATGCAAAGTATGTATGCCATTGCATGAAATCATTAATTAGGTCATTTAATCAAGATTCCTCAATGAAAATGATTATAAATACCACAATACTTAATTCAGGATATTTTGACCTAAATAATTAGGGTAATTAATCAAATACTGTGTATTTACAAATCAAATGGGATTTGCAACATGTATATTAGTCATTTCATTCTGATATATTCATAATACTGTGTTTTTCCAACAAAACAATATGCTGTAAATTTTGAAAAGAAATATACCGGAAATAATTCAATACAAAGTATATATACAATTGATGCACATTGAATAAACTCATTAATGAGGTCATGTCATAATTATTTGAAATTAAGAGTTAATGCACATCATATAAGGTCAATAATTAGGGTCTATAATCAAAATATGACTGTGGAATATGTAAATGAATATTGCAGAAACAATTCCATTTAAAGTATTCTTACAATTCATGCACCTTGCATAAAATCATTAATTAGGTCATCTAATCAAGATTCCTCAATAATGTGTTTTTTTAACAAAACTATATGCTGTAAACCTCGTAAACAAACATTCCATCAATAATTCAATGCAAAGTATGTATGCACATTGCATGAAATCATTTATTAGATCATTTAATCATGATTCCTCACTGAAAATGATTATCAATACCACAAGACTTAATTCAGGATATTTTGACCTAAATAATTAGGGTAATTAATCAAATACTGTATATTTACAAATCAAATGGGATTTGCAACATGTATATTAATCATTTCATTCTGATATATTCATAATACTGTGTTTTTCCAACAAAACAATATGCTGTAAATTTTGAAAAGAAATATACCGGAAATAATTCAATACAAAGAATATATACAATTGATGCACATTGAATAAACTCATTAATTAGGTCATGTCATAATTATTTGAAATTAAGAGTTAATGCACATCATATAAGGTCAATAATTAGGGTCTATAATCAAAATATGACTGTGGAATATGTAAATGAATATTGCAGAAACAATTCCATTTTAAGCCTTTTTACAAGTCATGCACATTGCATAAAATCATTAATTAGGTCATCTAAACAAGATTCCTCAATAATGTGTTTTTTGAACAAAACTATATGCTGTAAACCTTGTAAACAAACATCCAATCAATATAATTCAATGCAAAGTATGTATACCATTGCATGAAATCATTAATTAGGTCATTTAATCAAGATTCCTCAATGAAAATGATTATAAATACCACAAGACTTAATTCAGGATATTTTGACCTAAATAATTAGGGTAATTAATCAAATACTGTATATTTACAAATCAAATGGGATTTGCAACATGTATATTAGTCATTTCATTCTGATATATTCATAATACTGTGTTATTCCAACAAAACAATATGCTGTAAATTTTGAAAACAAATGTACTGGAAATAATTCAATACAAAGTATATATACAATTGATGCACATTGAATAAACTCATTAATTAGGTCATGTCATAATTATTTGAAATTAAGAGTTAATGCACATCATATAAGGTCAATAATTAGGGTCTATAATCAAAATATGACTGTGGAATATGTAAATGAATATTGCAGAAACAAATCCATTTAAAGAATTTTTACAGTTCATGCACATTGCATGAAATCATTAATTAGGTCATCTAATCAAGGTACCTCAATAATGTGTTTTTTTAACAAAACTATATGCTGTAAACCTTGTAAACAAACATCCAATCAATAATTCAATGCAAAGTATGTATGCCATTGCATGAAATCATTAATTAGGTCATTTAATCAAGATTCCTCAATGAAAATGATTATAAATACCACAAGACTTAATTCAGGATATTTTGACCTAAATAATTAGGGTAATTAATCAAATACTGTATATTTACAAATCAAATGGGATTTAAAACCTGTATATTAGTCATTTCATTCTGATATATTCATAATACTGTGTTTTTCCAACAAAACAATATGCTGTAAATTTTGAAAACAAATATACCGGAAATAATTCAATACAAAGTATATATACAATTGATGCACATTGAATAAACTCATTAATTAGGTCATGTCATAATTATTTGAAATTAAGAGTTAATGCACATCATATAAGGTCAATAATTAGGGTCTATAATCAAAATATGACTGTGGAATATGTAAATGAGTATTGCAGAAACAAATACATTTAAAGAATTTTTACAAGTCATGCACATTGCATAAAATCATTAATTAGGTCATCTAATCAAGATACCTCAATAATGTGTTTTTTGAACAAAACTATATGCTGTAAACCTTGTAAACAAACATCCAATCAATAATTCAATGCAAAGTATGTATGCCATTGCATGAAATCATTAATTAGGTCATTTAATCAAGATTCCTCAATGAAAATGATTATAAATACCACAATACTTAATTCAGGATATTTTGACCTAAATAATTAGGGTAATTAATCAAATACTGTGTATTTACAAATCAAATGGGATTTGCAACATGTATATTAGTCATTTCATTCTGATATATTCATAATACTGTGTTTTTCCAACAAAACAATATGCTGTAAATTTTGAAAAGAAATATACCGGAAATAATTCAATACAAAGTATATATACAATTGATGCACATTGAATAAACTCATTAATAAGGTCATGTCATAATTATTTGAAATTAAGAGTTAATGCACATCATATAAGGTCAATAATTAGGGTCTATAATCAAAATATGACTGTGGAATATGTGAATCAATATTGCAGAAACAATTCCATTTAAAGTATTCTTACAATTCATGCACCTTGCATAAAATCATTAATTAGGTCATCTAATCAAGATTCCTCAATAATGTGTTTTTTTAACAAAACTATATGCTGTAAACCTTGTAAACAAACATCCAATCAATAATTCAATGCAAAGTATGTATGCCATTGCATGAAATCATTAATTAGGTCATTTAATCAAGATTCCTCAATGAAAATGATTATAAATACCACAAGACTTAATTCAGGATATTTTGACCTAAATAATTAGGGTAATTAATCAAATACTGTATATTTACAAATCAAATGGGATTTGCAACATGTATATTAGTCATTTCATTCTGATATATTCATAATACTGTGTTATTCCAACAAAACAATATGCTGTAAATTTTGAAAACAAATGTACTGGAAATAATTCAATACAAAGTATATATACAATTGATGCACATTGAATAAACTCATTAATTAGGTCATGTCATAATTATTTGAAATTAAGAGTTAATGCACATCATATAAGGTCAATAATTAGGGTCTATAATCAAAATATGACTGTGGAATATGTAAATGAATATTGCAGAAACAAATCCATTTAAAGAATTTTTACAGTTCATGCACATTGCATGAAATCATTAATTAGGTCATTTAATCAAGATTCCTCAATGAAAATGATTATAAATACCACAAGACTTAATTCAGGATATTTTGACCTAAATAATTAGGGTAATTAATCAAATACTGTATATTTACAAATCAAATGGGATTTGCAACATGTATATTAGTCATTTCATTCTGATATATTCATAATACTGTGTTATTCCAACAAAACAATATGCTGTAAATTTTGAAAACAAATGTACTGGAAATAATTCAATACAAAGTATATATACAATTGATGCACATTGAATAAACTCATTAATTAGGTCATGTCATAATTATTTGAAATTAAGAGTTAATGCACATCATATAAGGTCAATAATTAGGGTCTATAATCAAAATATGACTGTGGAATATGTAAATGAATATTGCAGAAACAAATCCATTTAAAGAATTTTTACAGTTCATGCACATTGCATGAAATCATTAATTAGTTCATCTAATCAAGGTACCTCAATAATGTGTTTTTTTAACAAAACTATATGCTGTAAACCTTGTAAACAAACATCCAATCAATAATTCAATGCAAAGTATGTATGCCATTGCATGAAATCATTAATTAGGTCATTTAATCAAGATTCCTCAATGAAAATGATTATAAATACCACAAGACTTAATTCAGGATATTTTGACCTAAATAATTAGGGTAATTAATCAAATACTGTATATTTACAAATCAAATGGGATTTGAAACCTGTATATTAGTCATTTCATTCTGATATATTCATAATACTGTGTTTTTCCAACAAAACAATATGCTGTAAATTTTGAAAACAAATATACCGGAAATAATTCAATACAAAAGATATATACAATTGATGCACATTGAATAAACTCATTAATAAGGTCATGTCATAATTATTTGAAATTAAGAGTTAATGCACATCATATAAGGTCAATAATTAGGGTCTATAATCAAAATATGACTGTGGAATATGTAAATCAATATTGCAGAAACAATTCCATTTAAAGTATTCTTACAATTCATGCACCTTGCATAAAATCATTAATTAGGTCATCTAATCAAGATTCCTCAATAATGTGTTTTTTTAACAAAACTATATGCTGTAAACCTTGTAAACAAACATCCAATCAATAATTCAATGCAAAGTATGTATGCCATTGCATGAAATCATTAATTAGGTCATTTAATCAAGATTCCTCAATGAAAATGATTATAAATACCACAA